>QBDW01000978.1:0-41417 GCA_003261595.1 Maconellicoccus hirsutus
CGATTGTGTTCCGGGTGTTCCCAGTATTCGAAGCTCCGAAGTGGGCTTTCGTTTAGTTGTGCTGGAAATATACGTCGAAACGCGACGAGAGGTGGAACGGAAGAGGTTCTTGATACCTATTTCACCGTTTGTAAACGATGCGGAAAAAATAAGACGTCGGATGATTCTTTATTTTGTAGAAATTTTCAATACATAATTAACACAATACGATTCAAAACATAACTCAACTCGATCATCGACGGACAAATATTACTAAATTACCATCGAAATTACGCGTAAACTTGAATAAATTACCATAATTACCTTAAATTATTAGTTTTGATATTTTCATAATGTCACGGTGACATGTCGTGGTCATGAGTGATACGTGATCGTATCATGGTGGCACGGTCACGGTTACGAGTAAAATGCGATATCTAACGACGTGTTATGGCGAACCTCGTTGTCATGGGTGACGTGTCATGATCATGAATGACATGTGATCGTGCCATAGTGGAGTGTCGGCATGAGGTGTCATTATTGTGAAGATACGTCGTGATCGTGTTATAGTGGCAGGTTGTCATGGACTCGTTATAATGACATGTTGTAGTGATATGTCGCGGTATTGCCATGGTGATGAGTTGATGACATGTCAGGTGGTTATTTTGTCGCTATCAAAATGTGTAACGCAAATTACATTTTTTCGTGTCATCGTAACACGTCGTAGATGACATGGTTACCAGTGAAAATCTCGATATTTTCATGTCATCGTAACATGTCATAGATGACACTATGACACTTCATGGTCATGGTGACGAGTGGCATGTGATCATATGGTGGCAAGTCGTGGTGACAGTCGTTGTCATTGCCATAGTGACATATTGTGGTTATGAGTGACGTGTGATAACCAGTGATGCGTTGTATAAAATTGTGATTTTTCATCTACACATGCAGTAGGTATATACTCGTATATGTGAAGATTACGAAAAACGCCATCACGCGCTGGTACAGTTGTGTCATCACCTCATCACCTTTTCGACTTACGCACGATCCGAATATGTCAGAAGAGTGTTCGACTGGGCTAAATTTTCAAAAGGCGGTTTTTCTTTTACGTGAAATTCTTTGTACTCGACTACTCGTATATTAGATTTTGCGTATTATGTATGTGTATGTGTAAGTGTGTAAGTTGAAGTATACCGTATACTCGTACGTAGGCAAACGAGATATGTGGTGTGCTCTATTTTTACACAAAAGAGCGTACGAAGCCGAGGTCAAGTAAAAATCAAGATTTGTGTGCGGTTGTTTCGACGAGAAAGAAGAAAACGAAAAAACTAAGGAAAAAACCACGATATACCCGTATCTTAACGCATTGCAAAAAAAAAAAAAAAAAAAAATGAAAGAAATGTCGAAAGAGAAAAATATTATAAAACATATTCCAGCTTTATCGTACTGTACTGGACATTCGAGCTGGATTGTAAGAAGATATTATCTTTTGATGCTTGCAATGTTTACTATTTCAGTCAGACTTCTGATTGGCTGCTTGACTTGAGGGCTGAGGGCTGAGGGCTGAGGGCTGAGGGTTGAGGGTTTAGGGGCAAATGCGTTTAACCGCGCATCTGTCATGGTTTCGGTCATTTAAGATGCTAGTTAAATTCATATTAGTAGAGGTGAGGAGGCGGAGGAGGAGGAGGAATGTGAGAGGTAATGGTTCAGTAGTGTAAAATTTCCGTTTGAGATTGAACAGAAAGGGTTAGTTTTTGGACTCGGATGGTCGCAACGTGTTGAGGAAAATTATTCTGTATAAAATCGTGCGCTGATTTTGTGAGAAGGCGTATCGAAATTTTCGTAGGTAGCGTTCGTAGCGTTCGTAGCGTTCGTGGCGTCGAGGTAAACGAACTAAGGTCGCCTGGTATTTTGGTCACGTTTTTCCAAAAGGCGGGTATCTAACTACGAGTATCTACGCGTATACTTGACACTGGTAGTCTCGTACGCGTTGCTATCAGTATCAGCCAATTATTACTTTTACGCCGGACATCTATTTTGCCACGTTGCCTACATGTTTTATCGCGCGTCGAAATTCTCGACGCCGACGTCGATTTCAACGGCTGTAAAGGCGAACTCGCGGCGAGATTTCGACGAGCGGTAAATACGTAGGTTATTAAATGGTTACGCTTACGCTGCGCTGCGCTGGGCTGGGCTGGGCTGGGCTGGGCTGGACGAAGATAGAGATACTGTACTCGAAACGAGACCGCGTCCGCGTGAAACGTTAAAATAATACTCTCATTTTGCGGCGATGATGTTTGTCTTGGTGGCGTTGGCCGCAACCGCAACGTAAACCTGACGCTTTTTCGCTTTTTTTCGTCACGTTACCTTTCGCTCGCAAATGAATCAAAATTTCAACGTGAAAGAAATTTAAAAAGTCGTTAAACGGACGCCTGCCACCTTTTAGCGCGAGCGTACGCGTATATTCGAGCTATGTAGTTGAAATTAATGCGCTCTTCGGATTCGCAAGATGCGCGTCGTAGTTTTTTTTTCACTCTTTTTGTACGAGTACGTCGCGTCGTACACGTACAATCTCTCGAGTCGTTTTAGACGCGAAAATTCGACTAACGAGAAAAATCTAATGATATTTTGTACGTAATGGCATCGCGCATTGTTGGAACTCGTAGGTGTGAATTAAATGAGATTTTCTTTTTTCTGGCGGTACTTGCCACTTGGAGCGTGCGCCGCCGCCTCCACTCAGCATTAGAAATTTAAGTGAGAAATATGATCGCAATTTTATTGCTTGCCAGTTTCGGTTAACGAAATTAACAGATTCGCAGCGTAATGCGATGTTTTGCATTTTCCCTTTGCGGCATATTTCCAACATCCAATGGGGTGGAAATTTTTTTTTACGAGATGAGATTACGCCGACAGAATGTCGTTTATCGCGTCGCGTCGCGTCGTATTCGACGGTTTTGTAACGAGAATTCGAGAATTGGCCGAGTTGCAGTTCAAGTGTTTGATACGTAGGTAGAAAAATTCAGTTGGTAGCTTGGTACGAGTGTACTACATTTAATTGACTTTTTGGATCAGAAAAAGTCAGTTTGTTGATAATTACGTACTCGTATCTCGATGCGATGTGAAAACGATGAAATACGAGTAATCCGATAACAATGTATCAATTTCGATTATTTGATTTTTAAAATTTAATTCGAGTATTTTCATGTTTAAATTCGGTGTTTCGATTTGCATAGATATTAGATACGATTTCAGCTACCATGTCTCATTTTCAATAATCTGATTTCAATAGTTCAATTTCCATATTAGGAATTGAATAATTCCATCGCAATATCGCGATTTCACAATTATACAATTACGACGTTTCGATTTCGATTACTGAAATGAAACATCGAAATCGAAACGTTGGTATTGATTACCAAAAAATTATTTTTCGATAATCGATTTTAACATTTCGATTTTGATTTTTTAGTTACAATATTTTGATATTTTGATATTTTTGTTGCATTATTCGATTTCGATGCTAGCGATGTTTCAATTTCGATGTTTTGGAATCGATTGCAGTGAGAGTAAATCAAGTATTCAAAAGTTTTTCAAGTATAAAATTTGTGCTTTTTCGGCATTCAAGTTGCGCTTCAATTGAATTTCTTCGAATGTCGTATCTAAAATGTGTAAAGTATGCGAGCTTTATATTAAAATTTGAGCTTTTGCGGTTGATGATTGATTTTTAAGTTTTACTACATCAGTTAAATCTTTTTTTTTTTTTTTTTTTTTTTTTTCGATGTCGTGATCTATGAGGATGTGAATCCGTCAAAAGCTTGAAATTCAGAAGTTGAACTTTCCCAACTTGAAAAATTTTGTTCATCTATCCTGTCACATTAAAGACGATTACTTCTGCTTTCAACGTTGGCGTGATTTTTTCACGAAATTATACACTTTTGAGCGCCGTTTGCGTCTCATTTCGTTATCCAACATTTTGAACTGAAACCGACGCTAATTTCACCCAAACGCTACATCCAAACTGTTCGTCTGTAAATTGGCAACAGCGCTGTTGCCAATTTACAGACGAATACCTCGACTCGTCAGCACATTCGGCGGCTCCGCGCGGCTCCGGATCGATGACGTTCGCCAAAAAATGTACAAATAAGCTCGTCATTTTTTCAACGAAGCTGAAATAATTCGCCTTATTTGGTCGAAAAGGCCTCCGGAAATATTCCAGATATAATAAGCTCCGACCGTTGGTCCTCTTTTACCTTGCTCCACCTACGCTGTACGCCGACAGTGCTCATTATAACCACTAATTTCTTTACCCGCAGGTACTCGTTGAGTTACGAAAACGAAGCTAATCGACGACGTAGATCGTTAAGCAGCGAAAGAGAAAGCACGCAGATGAAAAGTACCGAAGAATATAGCGAAAATGTGGTAAGTTTTGAAATTTTTTCTTGCAAATTCAGAAAGAAAAAAAAAACATGTCGCGTCGAGCTGTACGCCTTCTTTCTTCGAATGTAATTCATCGTCGATCTCCCGAAATACGAGTATCGATTGCTTGGTTGGGTAATAAGGCTCGGAGACATTTTCGAAATTTTTGTATCGACCTTGTTGCATAAACGTCGAATACAATCCTATTGTTATCGAAAGCTTTGGTTATACGATTTGGTAAGGGGGAAAGAGATTAGTAGAAGAAAATCGGGCGTCTGAAGTGGAAATGCGTATACCGCATGCACCTCATATACGTAGCAGTTCATTTTTAATAGATTGCCGCCGCGCTTTTATAGTTTTAGTTGAAATTTATAACTTTGCGCCCGCCATCCCATTTCCAAACGAACCGCTAGCTTCATAATCTGTGGTTATAGTATATTGTAATAGTAATCATAATTTCCATATTTCCATTTTGTAGTTTTCTTTGAGTTCTCGGCGTTTTTTCCCTGCCTCTTGTTCATCGCGCCACCTCGTGCGCCCTCTGCGCGGTTATTTCTAGTCGAGTGCGAGTGGGTGTGGGAGTGGGCTTGCGTGTCGTAGTTATTTTCGTACGCCGCGCCGGTAATTTGTTTACCCAACTTTTTTTCTCGACTACTTTCCAAAGGCATCGAGAAAGAGAGAGAGAGAGTGGGAGAGTGGAAGAGAAAAAAAACCTCAAAGCGTGTAATTTTTTTAAATGACCTAAACGAACACCCGAATCGGAAAACATAAAGTTAATTAACTACGTTCATATCATTAGCTTCGTTTGTGGCTTTTTTTTCCGCTCGCGTAACTTGGTTAAAGTTGAACTTTATAGAACGGCGGGGTAGTTTACCGACTGTGTAGTGTGTACGAATCCTCGCTCGACTTGACGAGACGGGAGAGGTGTGGACGTGGAGATATATACACGAGGAAATGCATCGCGTGCATCGCGTTCGTCCGAGCTGCGTAATTCGAGACGACTCGAATTCCCCTGCAAAGCTCGACTTTTCGATTACACCGACACGCGAACGCGTTAAATATATTCGTACGTATTTTAGATATATTCGGACGCCGATCGAAACCATTATAGAGAAGGTCATCAACCTCAGGAGACGCAAAGCTACGACGCGCACGTCTTCTCGACGGATTCGTACGCGTCCGATATGCAAACCAAAAACGACATCCAGTTTGCCAGCACATCCGGCGTAAGTTGGATGGCCTCCGAAGAAATGGACGATTACCAGAAGAGCAGACGACGCAGGAAGAGCAATTCCGATATCGATAGGCAATTCAGAGACCACGAAGATAAAATATCGCCGAGTCCGCCGTCGCAAGATGAAGACGCGAGGAATTCGAGTAGATCGGAGTCCGAATCCAGTGACGAGATTAGTTTCGGCGAAGCGCTCGCTACTGGCTTGATACCGCCTAATATTACCCCCGAGATCGCTGCCAGGATGAATATCGAATTGATTAATCATCCCAAGGCGGTCATCGAGTCGTTCTACGGGCATAGTCCCGGCGAGGTGTATACCATTCCGGAGGAAGAAGATGAGATTTGTAGTCCGACCGGTGCCGATGGCGTTACTAGCTTGAGGAAGCAACGTATGGCCTCAGGTGAACGATGGTTTTAATCTAGAGGAATTGGTAGCGTTGATTTTTACAATTTATATTTTGCGTTTGAGTGTAAAAAAAAATAAATAAATAAATAAAAGGGAGAATTTTGTATTTTTCGCGAATTATCGACAATTTTTTCCTATCGCTTACCAATTCCTTTGTTCGAGTTTTCAGACTTGGATAATTCCTCAGCCAACTCGACTCTCACATTTCGTCGAATAAATACAAGATTTGTTTGTTTCAGCACGCGTAGAATCATCATCTAGCGATTCGAAAGAGCTTCAAAACCAACGTGTTAGAATACCCTCGACAAATCAACAGTCCGACTTAAGACTGAAACAAAAGTAATTAGAAATCATTTTCGAATAACGACTTATCTACGCGTACAGCCGTACACATCATACTACATAGTACATATTTATAAAAACGACCCCCGCGCTATACGAATAGTTCATCCCCTACTCCAACTTTCGTTTGTTTATGCGAGCGAGAGAAAAAAAATTCGAGTTTCGATACGTCGAACACGAGGCTAAAAAGAAGAGTAATTAGTGTCTGTTATTATGTCGAAGTCAAAAGGCGAACGGTACGAGGAGGAGAAAAAAAAGGCGAGAGAATGGAAAAAAGTTTGCTCGTTATTGCGAAACCATCACTTCTGTCATCCGATATAGGAAATTTAGTTTGATGTCGAACAATGTATCCGCTTTTATAGAAGCGGCTCTGAAATCGTATCGATTGATAGCACTTTTTTCCCCGCTCTTCTCTCACGCGCTTGGCTTTTTTAGGTATAGCGGCGGCGGCGGCGGCGGCTGCGGCGGCCAAAGTTTAGATTCGAAAAGCGATCTCGAAAGGCAGCTAATTTCCGACGACATGAAAGAAAATCGACCCGTAAGTGTCGGTGGCGGTAAATTACGAGTACTCGCGTAATTACACCCAAGGGCCGGTTTCATTTGATGTTCGTTCGTTTTACAGATGGGATCGGAATTCGCGTTACAAGATACTCAAAAATTATTCAACCCTTTGCAAAAGTACCAAACTGAAGAGCATCGGCAAGCGAGCACCAAGCAACCCTTTCGATACGTACAGCCTGGTCAACCTGATAACGCTCAATATACCTATGGCCCGCTCGACAAACCCACCCAATCGTCACCGCAATCGCAAACCCAGCCGCAGAAAATGTACAAAGCCGAAGGTCGACCTCAACCGTATCAGCCGGATAATCGACCTCAAACGTATCAACCTGGTAACCATCCGCAACTGTATCAGCCCGACGGACGTCCCATAGTGTATCAATACGACCGACCGCAGAATTACGCCAACGAGAACAGACCCGGATACACAGGCGACCGAGCGCAGCCGCCGTTTCCAGAGAGAACACCACCGTTCCAGGGCGACAGACCGGCGCAAAATTACCCCGCTGATAATCGACCCCAATACCCACCTCAGGCCGGCCAGACTGACAGGGCGCAAAATTACCAAACCGATAACGCGTCGACGACGTACCAGGCGGATAATCGACCGCAGCAGCCGTATCAGCCGGATAACCCCGTTCAAGGTTACCAGCCGACGGCGCAAAATCGTGCTCAGCCGTATCAGCCGGATAGGGCGCCGAATTATCACGCCGGCCCGCAAACGTATCCGCCGCAGGCGCCAAATTATCAGAAAGATAACCGAGCTCAAGGTTACCAAGCGACCGATAACAGGTCGCAGAATTACCCGCCGTCCGATCGACCTCCTCAAGGGTATTCGGCCGAGCAACAAGCCCAAGGCTATCAGCAAGGATATCAGCCTCAGTCTCAGCCTCAGCCTCAGAGTTACCCGCCGGATAATCGACCTCCGCAAGGGTTTCAACCCCAGGGAGGTCATTCGACCGATGGAAGGCCATCTGGTTACCAACACGTCGCCCAAGGCCATCCGTCCGACGCACGACAACCCCCCGCTTATCAACAAGTTCAAACTCATCCGCCAGACGGACGGCAACCCGGTTACCAGCAAGTCGGTCAAGGTCACCAGCAGGTCGGTCAAAGTCATCCGCCAGACGGACGACAATCAGGTTACCAGCAAAGTGTTCAAGGTCATCCGCCAGAAGGCCGGCAACTTGGTTACCAGCAAGGCGTTCAAGCTCTTCCGCCCGATGGCCGGCCACCCGCGCCCAATTATCAGCAATCGCCTCAAGGGCATCCGCCTGATGGTCGACAGACGGCTTACCAGCAGACGCCCCAACAATCTGCTCCGTCCGTTTACCAGCAATCGCCGCAAGGTCAAGCTTATAATCAAGACGGACGGTCACAAGTTTATGCGACGGACACTCGCCAGTATCCGGATCGCGGGCAAAACTACCCGCCTGATAATCGAGCCAGCCAAGTTTATCAACCGGATCAGAGATCTCAACCGTACCAAACGGATCCGCGTTCCCAACCGTACTTGCCGGATAGCCGGCAAAAACCCCAAGAAACCAGAAGACTGCCGCAACCGCAACTGCAACAGTTCGATGAGCAAAGAGCGTCGAATCAATTCCCCCCCTCGGCACCCTATCGAGATGCGGACCACCGATACCCGCAATTTCAGCGACACCCTAACGACCAGCAAGAAGAACGTAGACTTTCGCAGGACTACCAAGATCAAGATCGTTATCGACGTCAGCAGTCGGACACGCGAGACGACCCGCAGGACTCCGAAGGCCGCCAGTCATGCGATCAAGGCAACAGGAGGCGGTTACCGTTACGTAAATACAACTCGGAAGAAAGATACGGTAGTTATCAGCAGGACTACGAACGCAGAGGGTCGCAATCGCACGAAAGTCCCGGTCGAATGCAGCACGAAGAAGAATACGACGCGCAAGGCAGGCCCATCAGGAGATTCCCGGAAAGGCTGAAACAACGTTCTTCGTCGTTGGAACACGACCGCGACGAGCATTACGCCACGTCCAGGTCGTCGTCGTTCGAGCGATCGCAAAAAGAGTATTACGCCGACGAAGCCGGCGAATACGAGCAATACACGAATCGCGAACAACGTCGGGCGTCGCTGGAGCATAAAAAAGTCTTACCGAGGATCTCGCAAGATCACGCAGCTCCGAGGCAGAGCGTTCCCGCTAAGTCGCTGCAGTCGAGAATGCAGCCTCGGCCGACCTCTGGTAACGATAAAAGTAGACTTCACAAACAAGGCTCGTGGCAAGAAAACGTTTCTCCAGATCAATCGGTGAGTACCTCTACCTATCGCTTGCTTGACGACCAATGTTCTGGCGTGTTTGGGTTGCGACCACCGTCGTCGTTTCGTTACAGAAGTCAAGACTGCAGCAATCGGATTCGCGAAAAGAGGAGAATTTTTGTCCGCAGCATAAGAAATACACCGGGTGCGCTTCGACGGTGGCCAAACCTACTCGCAGAGTGTTACCAAAAGAACCTTCGGGGCCAGCTCAAAGAAAAACCATCAAACGCTCGCAGGTAATTTAGACGCGTGGTTCGGCTTACTAATTATCGCCTGGTTTTCGCACTTGGAATTCGCTCCGTTCTAGAGTAATTTCATCGCTCGTACGCGTACGCTTTTAAATATCCGAACGATTTAGTTTTTAATCGGAGAGCGATAAATTCACTTCACGCGGCTTGCGTCCTTGTGAAACGATTTAAAACACCGTTAACGCTTTCAATTCATCAAACGTAATTTAATATTCGAATTTCACGTTTAATTCGCCACTTCCTGAACGCGTCTCTGGCGTAAAAAAACCTTTTTTCCGATGCGATGTGTTGGAAAAATGCGCCAAAGTTGATTTCTATAGCTTTTGTCGCAGCTTAAACGAAAGCTTTTAGTTTCCGTTATAATTATAGTTTCACGAGGAGAAAACTGAAACTCATGTCGAAATTGAGAAATTATTTCCCCCTCTCTCTCTCTCTCCCTCCCTACCCCCCTCAAGTACGGTTTGGTCTGTTTTCTCAAGCGTGTCACCGTTTTGTCGTCTTTTTGCAGAGTCAAGAAAAAGGCACCACCTCGCACAAATCGGAGGATAGTTCTCATCAAAGAGCTGGCATTCTGTCGAACGCTGCGAGAAAAACGGAAAGAAGTGGTCCGCTGAAGATTACCTTTTCCGATCCCATAAGCAATCTGTTGAACCCCAAGAAAAATACTGCCGCTGCTTCAGCAACTCGATCTAGAACAGGTAAATTCGACACGTACTATCCAACGATCGCCGTAATTACCGGTAATTCCACGGTAAATTACCTCGATTAGTACCGCTATTTACCTGGTAAATTACTGCGGTATTCAATGGTATCTATTCGATAAATTACCGCGATATTACCCGTAATTACGATGTAAATCACCTCAATGTTATTGGTACTGCCGCCAACCGCGTGATAAATTAATAGCGAAACTGGCACTGGCACGGCGCTGGCGCACGCGGCACCGCGTCTACTAAACGGACTCGTATTTCAATTTTTTTGAATTTGGAATTTAAAAAATTATTATTACTTCGTTCGTGTAAAATACCAGAAAAGAACGATTAAATTTTTGGAAAATTTTCTTCTCGAGTTCACGTGGAAAACATCGTCGCTGCGATACGATCCCTCCCTCCCTCTTCTTCATCCAATTGATTAATTATTCGTAGGGTTATCCGCGAAATCCATCTATTACGATTTACGATGCGTGAACAGCGAACACGTCGAGTGTACAGTTTTCAATCGATGAATGCCAAATAACATTGCGAGGTCATCAACCTGCTGACACGTGTGTTTAAACGCTTATTAAGCCTTTCCGGCGTTTACGCGACATTCGAAGAAATCCCACATCGGATAACGCAACAAAGCTACCACGAGTAGCGCGGAGTACGTGTACGATGGGACGTTGCACGAGAGAGACGTTTCAAAAAGACGACCTTGAAAGGCCCTCGTTCGGGCGCCGTCGATACAAAATTTCCCGTTGCCGCGACGCAGACGTGCCGCCGCGAAAAAAGCCCCAAAACCGGGACCATTTTAGGCGACATTAGGTCGAACATGGCGTCATTCGACGTAATCGCGAATAACGCCGAATGCAATTTTTTAACCGTGTACGAGTATAATAAGAATTTTATAAATCGCCGGTGCGCGATATTCGGCGGGTCAGTGGTTGTCGCCGGCGAAAACGACGCTGGGTTAACGAGTACGAGTACGAGTACGAGTACAGTAAGTGTAAATGTAAAAATAAAGGGCTTTCGAATCGATTGCGATTGCAAAATGAATAGAAACGAACGCGGGTAATGTATTTCGACTTTGGAAAGCTGCTCCGCGCGCTCCCGTAATAACAATACGAGTAAATGCCGCGTTCATACGCATTTGGCTTATACGCGTTCGAATTTCGCCTCTTTCGGTATATCGGTGAAATTGCACCGAAGGCGAAAGGGCGAAAGGGCGAAAGGGTGGAAGGGTTGAAGGGTTGCGTCGATATACACAGTCGAACGTATTCGTATAAACTGGGTAGTACACGTACACGTAAACGAGCCTTTCCTGCGGCTAATAGTAGAGGTCTTCGCCTCTTCGGTGAAATTCTCGTGTACGCGTACGTTTTGACAACAATCATTAAACACAAACAGTAGGTAAACACACGCGCGAAAGGCGTTCGGTCCTCTTCGCCAAATCAATTTCGATCGCGAATTCGGACGAAAAAGCGCACCGGCCTTCTTTTATGAGTATTTTACAAGCCGCCCGCCGAAGAACGCTTGTATAATGGTAATTTATCTTTATGCAGGAAGTACGAGTACTATAATAATAAAAAGCGTGGCCGAACGTTACAATATTCTCACTGCAATTACATGTGATTTAAATAACATTTCGTTTCCGTTTCGTTAATCGCGTCAATTGTCTTACATTTTTACTCATTACCGTCGTACGAAATTGCCGCTTTTTTTTATTTCGTTTTCCATTTTTTGTTCTCTGCTCGCCCGAAAGCAATCGAGTTTTTGTTCGATGTGTAATTGTGTACCCGTAGTAGGTACTCGTATGTACCAGCGCGCTGGCTTTTTGCTCCTCGTTTTATTCGACTTGAGCGACGACTGAAAGTCTAATTCTTTCAGCTGGGAAAACCTCTCTTTCACCCGCCATTGTACGATTATTGCGAGTTTTCGGAAATTGTTACCGTAATCTACTTGCTTGTTCCAACCTCTCGAGTATTTACCGTAATTAATTCGCTTATTTTCTACGTAGTACTTATAATATTATGTAGTATTGAGCATTGACATAACGAAAACGTACTGTAATCACTGACAGACTAATAAGGCAATAGCAAGTAATAAATGATTGCCGCAATTCGATGGTAATTACCATTAGCGTTACTGGTAATTGCCGAGTAAATTACTATAATATTACCGTATTTACCCGAGAAGTTAACTCGATATTACCCGTATTTACGCGGTAAATTGTCCCGGTATTGCTTGTCATTACGCCGCGCCGTAAATTACGGTAATACGAGTACAGTATTAGCGGAATTTCCGTCCTGATTGTCGCTTGAACTTGTCCGATGCCAATGCTCGCAAAAGGCGCAAAACGATCAGGCTCCAAATTCTTCGTATCGTTTTACGCGCGTACGAAAATCGTAAAATGGCGAAAGGAGGTATCGATATCGAACGGCGAAACTGAAACCCGTTGGGCCGTTGCGCCTCTCTCGCATCTCGTTCAATTATTTCGATTGATGCCGCCGAGTTTTGCGAAAATTTCGGCGTGTAATGCTTTTTTTCACGTCTTTTCGCATTTATCTCGCGGTCGAACGAGAAAGCGACTGAGACGACGAACGGGAAAGGACGAAAGAAAAAGCGAAATCGAGGCACGCGTTCGGATTTTTTCGAGTTGCTGGTAACGCGACGCGATACAACGAGTAATAACGAGATTAAATCTGGTACCGAGTTTTTTTTTCGCTCTCTTTTTTCGCATTATTTATTAAAAAAATAGCCCGACCTCTCCGGGGTACAGTAACGTAGCTGCGATTTTTTTTTTTTTTTTTTAATGTTTTTCAAAAGAGGTGAAAACTCGTCCGCGCGTTGGCGGTAACGTTAATAAAAATATTCGGCGGTTTTTGATGATACTGGAAATGGAGTTCAACGTCGGAGGTGTTTTTCGATGAGAAAATTTGTACCGGAATGAAATAACATCCAGATTAATACCCGTTGGGAGCGGATTGGAAAAAATATATTCGTAAAACACGTAGTATATAATCTCGCGTCGCTGATTTTTTTTTTTTTTTATTTTACGAGAAGAGGATAAACACGACGTGTATGTGTACACCGTATACGAGTAGGTAATAGGTAAATGGTATACGGGCGATGAATATGATAAAAGTTTTATACATTAATCTAACGTCGGTGTCGTATCAGCGTCGAAACGTATTTCCGATAATTTCCAAAGCGCCGCGCGCGCGCGCACACACACACAAACACACACCTTAGGTCCTTAAATACTTGGCTGCTGTATCTAGGACGTTTTAACTTTTAACAAATACCAGAAAACGTTGCAGAGCTTGCGATAGGTATATAACTTTGCCACATAAAACTTGCTGAAAGCAATAACGTGTTAAGTACGAAGGCGGGCAATTATAAAACGATGCTTTTCCAGTACACGAGTAAATCCAGCGCGAAGGGAAAAAATGGCGAAAAAGGCCAACCTACGTACACCTACGACACGCGTCCATTTCGCTTTTTTTTCTTTCATTTTTCTCGTTCAAAGTGTCAAAGTGAAAACTCTCAAGGCATATGTGTCTGGATACGCGAGCGAATTTAGTTTATTATTTAAATTAACGACCTCGGTCTCGTGTACAATGTACATTCTACAATATATACTCGTATACATATACATCCGAATAGTACGTACGCCCGAGTACGCGTACAAGCGGGAAGCGGGGCGCGGGCCCACTAACGAGAATCGTCGAAACGTAGCCATATTTTTCCCCCGCCTTTTTTCAAAGATAACTTTCAAAAGTTGGGATTCCTTTGCGACGCGCGAAACTAGGTCAGCAACTCGCAATAGTCTTGTTGCTGTAAGTCGAATTTTTATTCACCCTTTGCCCCGTTTGGCGGCCGTTCCGCGGAAAGGTCAATTTTCATTCGTAACGAGGCGTTTTATGCGCTGGGTCAGTGAGGTGACACGGCTTTCGGCTTTGCTGGTTTTCGCATTTTTCACATACGGACGCGAAGAGGCGAAGGCGGCGGGTGACCTTGCGTTTTCGATTTCGATGTTTTTTGTACTTTCGGAAAAGCCACGCTTTTTTTCCTCTAGCGAAACTATCGCGAATGAAAGACATGGAAAATAAGTTGAATAGGAAAAGAAATGAGATGCATATCTTTCGATTTTTCGAACAGGCGATAGTGATGTTTCTTGAGCGCTTCAGCGTGTACTCGACTTATTCAACACGAAAATATTTGAAATTTCTCACAAATCGGAATTACTCGTATTCTACGAACCACCTTTCGAACGAATTCTTTTGTAAGAAATCCCGCAAGAAAAACGCCTTCTTAGCAAACTTGTACAAAAATAAGTCCCCATTTATTGTTCACGAACGAAATTTCCTTTGCATAACGAACGACATCACCTGGGACATTGTACAGTACATACTCTATGTACGTATTAACGAAACAATGTTGATACAGTAGAAATTATCTACAAAAATTTTTCGAAATGATTTGTCACTCGTTGGTGAAGAGTGATTTTATGAACAAATCGTTCACGAACGACATGGCCTAGGATATTGATGAGATTTTCATAGAAATTAAATTTGAAAATTTTCTGAAAGTAATTTTGAAATGATTCGTCGTTTGTGAGGCGGCAATCATTTTATGAACAAATCTTTCGCGAACTATACCTATTCAGAAAAAACTGAAAAATATTTTAATAAAATAATTATTTACGCCATGTGTTTTCGAGAATTTTTGATGAACGACGAACGATTCATCGTTCTTGTGCAAAAATCGTTCGCGAACGATAATCAAAAATTCCACTATATTTTAATGTACTCGTAATATAGATATAGACCACTGTGTGGAAATGTGGAGTTGTTGGTCTATCATTTTGTCGTGAAGTGATAAAAATCAGTGTTACCAATGGTTATCAAAAAATCTCAAAATTCCCACGCAATTATTTCAATATTTGAAATACTAGTACATGATTATCTTTCGTTCGTTCACGGTGGTCGGCGAGGTCTTCTTGAAAATTTACCAATCAGAGAATTCAGGTGGCTGGTCGTAATACATTGGAGGAGGAGGAGGATGAGGAAGGGGTGGTTACCACCTTACCCCCAAGGTGCCTGTCTTCTTTATGTGAGTAGGGCTTGCTTTTTGCGAGATCTTCTCATCTGTTACCGTTCCCATGAAATTTTCTATAACATTTCTTTAGCAGATTTCATAACCGATTATATTGTTCACTAATTATGCGTACTGCTTTTTTGGTTAACAGAAACTACTTCGAAGAACGTTTCAAACAAAAGTGATAAACCTGTGATCGCAAGCAATATTTTACCTCCTAAAAATTACATATATCCTCTACCAGTGGTGAAGACTCCGAACCAAGCTGAGCCATCGGGTCATTCGCCTATTCCACCAGCATCCTCTCCTCTTTACAGGTAAGTTACGGTTGACGGATTCCGACTCGTGTCCGTGCGTGTACTCTGATAATGCTGACAATACTGGCTACTGTACTCGTGGAAATTTTTCCACTCATCTACGGTTATTCGTTGTATAGAAATCAATCGCAACTCGATCAATCGTTTAGGGACAGCAGATTATCGATATCGCCGAACGCTCGAAGTTTACCTATCGCCATCGCCGCGCGTACCTGCAGCTTGGACAGATACAGCAGCAGTGAAACGAATCTTAATACGTCGCCGTACTATCACGATCAATTTTCAAGACCAGGTTCAGCGCCGGGGTTAATGTACGGTAATGAACGAATTCATCTTTCTATTTAGTGCCGCGACAATTACCAATTACGAGTATACCGCACTTCTCTAATTTACGCCTTTGCGCAGAACCCGTCCATCAATCGAGCGCCAACCAACCAAATCCTTTATCGTTGTACGAACTACACGCTTTGAAAAAAGAAGAAAAATTCTGGTCCGATATTTACTCGGCGTTGCCGGCCGATATGAAGCACCTAATCACAAACCGAGGTATCGGACCGATGTCGCGCAAGTTATCCAGCAGCAACGCCAGCTTCTCGTCTGTGGTCTCGTCTCCGGCCACCGTCATCGGCGGCAGTCATCCGGCCGAGAGGGCGTCGTTGGAAAATCGTATAATGGTGAGCATCCTTTCGACCTGTGTCTACTGTCTTGCGATATTAAATGCGGTGATTTATCGAGAGACAAAGAGCCACGCAGCACGACCTAATGCCGCGAAAGTAAAAGTGTTGGTTCTTATGTGAAAATAGTTTAATCAACTTTAAATAATGTCGTCGACGTGTCATCAACGGCTTATTTGTTACTTCCTCTTTAAGGCGTACTTATTTTCCCACAATTTTTTTCTACACGTTATTTTCGTACATACGAGGAGGCAAACAGGCCCCCCCCTCTCTCTCTCTCTCTCTCTCTCTCTCTCCCTCCCCTCCCCTCCTTGTATACCATAACAGGGTATTCGCCATGATTCCCTGTTACACAAACGAGATGATTACTTTGGAGGTCGAGGTTATTATCGGTCGAGTTGATTGTCGCCTCGTCTCCGGTGTCGGCGAAATTTAACCTCTTCAATTCGGTATCACTGGTCGATTGGAAAAACGAAGCTGAAAAGGCCAACATCACGATAACGAGAAGAAATCAAACGAAACAGTGTCCTTGTGTGCGTGTATTCCTCGTAAAGGTGAACCACCGTTATTGTTGTACGGCGAATACTTGAAAAAACAGGGGTGTTCTTGAGTGCGTTTTACGCTCAGTTACCTTTTCAATATGATTCTAGCGGATTTTTTATCGAAACAAAGGATACATCCAGATGAAAAAGCTCGCGAGTACCTAAAGAGTTTATTTTTCCGATTGTAACACGTTTTTTTTTCTCCTTTTCGTCTTCTTTTCGATAACTTAACCGATATATTTTTTTAACTGTTCGTAAAAGACGACGTTCCAGAATCGATTTTACCCGAACGTTGTCTTAACGAGCCAAATATTTGTGCGGCAGGAAAAAAAAACGGGAAATTTTAATTTTGTGTCGGAATAGTTCTCGTTTGAGAATATTCGTAAGCGTGCTTTGCTTCATTATGATATTGCGTTTTTTTCCCGCGAGAAATAAAGATATTTATATTTAAAAATATTTCTTGAAATGACGATTTTGAGATTTTCAGAGGAAATGGACGCGAAAACAATATGAGATCGGAGAGAGGAAATCAATAGATCAAATTTATTTACATGAAAAAGAAAAAAAAAGGATTAAATTTGAGTGGAAAATTTTTTGAAATGTACCGTTTGGTAACAGTGTATTGAAAAAAATCACTCCAAGTCCCAATTAAATTTTATTATTTTAAAAATACAATTAAACCAATAAAATTGTTCAAAAACTATTTATTCGTCATAATTTTGGGTAAAAGCGACCGGAGGGAGTGGGGGTGTGGTGGTATGAGTGGATTAAGAGATTAGGGAAGAGTCAAATATTTATCAAAAAAAAATTGAAGAACAATGTTGCAAAAAAAATTATTTTGAAATGTAATTCATGGCGACACTGGCTGGATTTAATTTTTTTGCATGAATTTGAATTATTTTACAGTTTTATGATTTATCATTATTCGAACAATAATTGCATAAAATTTTTAATAAATATTTCTTTAAATTTGGTTTCTTAAATACACTTAGATATGAGCGAGGGGGAAGGCGAGCTGAGTACCTAGTGAGTACTTTATCGATGCTTGAATCAATTTAAGAATAATTTCGGTATTGAATGTTTTTCGCGCGTTACCAAATTTCGTCGAGCTAAATTTCTCCCTAATTGAAATAACTTTATCTCCTCTTCCCCACTTTTCCGTGTTTCTTGGGAAATTATAATCGAAAAATAACAAAATATGTATTAAAAAATGGAGAAACAACTTGCGCAAAAGCGAAGGAAAACTATATCTGTCTTTTCAGCCTTTTTCTCTCTCGTTTCCCTTTTATGTGGAATTAATTAAATTCGCTTTGGAAATTTTCCAGTCAGTTCCCTGGAACAATGGTGGTTTTGGCACATGCCAAATGTCTTTTGTTATTCGTCTTACTTGCTCAATAAAGTATAAAAAATGACGTCGCGACGGTTTTGAAAAATCTCTTTGTCCTTTAGTGTTCTTTTTTTGCATTTTTTTTGAATATTTTTATTCCTTTAAAAATTATACCTATTTTTTTCTTTTTAATTCACTTTTTGTTTTGTATCGTTTATTTTATTAAAACCAATTTTTTTGTGTTAAACGTACGTCGTCTTGTTACCCCCTTCCTCCTTTATTTAGTTTTTTTTTTATTTTTACAGTGGTATTTATAATATTTTCTCAGTATTGAAGTTTTTTTTTACGAACCATCTTCACTGTCTCGGATCCCTCCTTCTTTATTTGCTTCCTTAGCCCTCTTCTCTCTCTTTTCCACCTTGCATCGCCCCAATCGTCTAAAAAAAAACGCAAAATTGACACCTAACTTGGAAAATTATTTCGCAGCAACGCTCGATGATGGCAAAAGGCGGCCAACCCAAAGGACCGAACCAGAACCGCGACAATTTCCATTCCTCATTGGGCGAAAGAATAGGAAACCGGTTACGAATGCTTCATGAAATGAAGGAACAAGCGAGCGCCGGCGGAGGTAGCGGCAGCGGTGGCGGTGGCGGTGGCGGTTTTGGTAACCGGAGAAAGATGCCCGATTCTTTGTGAGTCGTAAATCCGCCTTTTTTTCGTCAGTTCGACGCTGATTTTTAATTCCACCCTTTTTGGCCCGGTTTTTTTCTGTTACAGATCAAGAAGATCGGCTTCGGACGGCGAGTATAGTTTTTCGTCTAGTACCAATTTCCCGCTTTGTTGGAATTTGACTAGAAGACCGCATTCGGATTCTGCGATCGATTTGATTGATCGTTTGGAGGTGCAGAATTCGCCTACGGTGAGTTGCGCACGTGACACGTGTTTTATGATGCTGGACGATTTTACGTGTATGACGTATTTACAATAGAGAGTGAGCGGATCGGCGTATAACTCGAGCGAATATTTGACCAAGGTGGTAGATAAATCGCAGTCTTATTTGACGTCGCCGTGTACGAACGTACCTCCTTCTCCGGCTCCGGCGCAACCGGTTCGTTTAAGAGATACAGCGTTGAGAGGCGATCGCGTCGAATCTCTGCAAGTGACCAATTACCTCCCGTTGGCTGACAACAGATCGGGATTTTTTAGGTAAGAGTTTGTTTTTGGTGGCGGCGTAGCGGTGTGGTGGTGTAGGTGGTGGTTTATGTAACGCGTTTGTTTTACGAAAGCTGTTTACAAAATATCGAGTCGTTGACTAGACAATACGAAGAAGAGGATCGTATGAGAAGCGATTTAGATTACGACGACGAGATCTACTCGGAGCCTGGTATCCCGGATACCGAATATGGCAGATACCACCGAGGTCTCGGACATCCGGCTCGTCGCAGAGATCAATTTTAGATAGCAACTCTCGCCTTTCTTCCGTTATTTTAAGCGCATGTATCTCCCCCCTCCCCCGTTGTTTTTTTTTTCTTCATTTTGTACCTTCGAGTTATATGTACGTAAACGTATACACGTAGTACGTAATTACGTATATACTCGTATATGTTTAATACCGGAGAAAATGTCGGTTCTCCAAACGATGCGGATTTGCTACTGCCGTTTAAAATTTGTTGAAGGTTTACGAGTATAACCCCGTTACGAGGTGACCTTTTTTTAATTTATTTTTTAAGTACTTAGGTTTAGTTGAACATATCAACTTTTTTTTCGCAGGAAGTGATTTCTCATTAAAATTTACATTCGTTTCGGCCCACTTGAAGGCGCGCGAAAATTCGTTCCAAAAATGACCATTTTTTACCTCCAACGTCTCAACGACGCTTTTTCGGAACGTTTTTCTACGTATTACGTATTTTTAGTACTTTTTCCGCATTTTTTTTTTCGCGATGGATTTTTAATCAGCCGAATCCGATATGCGATATACGGTCTCGATATAATACGAGTACTCGTGGCATGTCGTGGTGATTTACTCGTATTCTTCACCTTGTATACATTTCAGTGTTGGTCGCGTGTCCCGCGTCGCCTCACGTTCGTTGTCTTTGTACTCGTAATTGATGGCGAAGACGTGACGATGTAAATCGCCTACCGAGTGCTGACCTTTTTGTATTTGTAGATTGCAAAAAAAATAATGTTACCAAGCGGTCGCTTTCTTTAATGGCATTGCGCTCGTTTCGAAATTTCGTTTTGCTCTCTCTTCCTTTCTGTGTCTTTTCCGTTCTGTCGTACTTTGTACGCGTTAGGAGCTACTTTTTGTTTTTGTTGTTGTTTTTCCTACTAGGCTGTGTGATTTTACGATGATGGAGCAAGTGGAAGCAGAGCTGGGGTCGTTCGTTTTTCGTGTCAATTTTATTCGTAGCACGAGTGTCTCTGTCTAGTATACGTTTACGTATACCAGATATATGATTTCGTGGGAAAAAGATTTAATTAAATCGTCGGTCGATAGACTGGCTGGGCGAGGTATTTTGAAAAACTCGTCAAAAAATATTCCAGGTGACGAAAGCGTTACAAATTTAATTAATTTCGATAACATTAGTAAAATATAAAAATTCCGTCGTTATTTTGAAAATTGTTTGGTCGCCTGAAGTGGTAGCACTGATGGAGCGATCATGAAAATGTATTCCAAGTCTTTGCTACGAGTGAAGGGGGCGTGGGAAAGCGGATTGTGATTAATTAGCTCTTAAATTGTGAAATTTTTTCGGAAAATTCACAAATTACCTGCATGAATTTAAAATAAGTAAAAGGAGGGGCGAGGGGAGCGTAAACCGATTCATCGCTATTACCGAGGTGCCAACTGCCAATTACCAAATTAATTTTTCGTGGAACCATATTATCGTAGAAAAAAGACTACGTCAATGATTGTTGCATGTGAATTGTAACCTAATGAACGCTTCGAGATGAGGAGGAGGAGGAGGAGGAGGAGGAGGAAGAGGAGGGGGTCATTATAAAAACGCTTCATTTTCCCGAGCGAAAATCGAAAACAAAACTTGAACGTACTGGTGGGTATATTTTCGTTTCGGAAGTATGACGTTGCGTCGAAAATGAAGAAGGATGGGTAAGAAGAGCGAGGCGGGGGTTTGTTAAATTTTGATGATAGCATTATCAAATTGAAGGCGATTCAACGAGTATTATTTTCGATTTAAGTTCATGATTCACAATAGCTCACTGGAAACGAGGAAGTTGCAATGAATCGCAGTTAAACCGCGTAACGAAACGTTTCGGGGTCCCCCTCCCCCCTCCCTTCATCTTTTTTTTAAACGATTCGCGAATAAAATTTACCTACGTCATTTGATCCGATATTTCGCGCTGTTTAATTTCGTTTATTTTCATTTAGTATACCAACCGCATATCTCGATTCTATCTCGAATTATGAGTCAGTTTTGGGATGCTGAGTGATCCAGAGCTTGGGAGTTTAGTAAAGTGGGATTTTTTCTTGTTTGTGTTCTTTGCAAAGGGATAAAAGATGTGAATGGAATTATTCCGAAATTATCGTCCAAATATGTTTGAGGACCCCCGAAGCTCTTCTTGTTCTTCTCCAATCATACATTGTGGTTCTACTACACAGCGATGTGTCTTGAGAAATTCGGAATGGTTTATTCAATGTTCGATGCTGAAATCCACACGCATATCTCGTAAGACGACGGTAACGATGTAAAATAGCTTTCCAAGGTGAATAACCTAATCAACAGAGCGTAAATATAGCGATAACGTTATTAATACGAGTACATACGTACATTTAAAGTTGCAATAATCTAAAGTTGACTCGCTGTCGACTAAAAATGATGGATAATTTTTCCATAAATGTATCCACCCCGTTCGATATGTCTTTCACGGTAATTTTAATAGCTCGAATAAATCGGACGTCGTCGTCGTATGGGGATTTTTTTTTTCTTCCGCTAAATGATTTTCCAGCAGCCTTTTAATTTCACTCGACTTCGATACATACGAGTATTCGCTCCATCAGTCAGAAATTTTTTGACAGAATGAAATCGGTTTGGTTTTTTTTTTTCTTTCATTTCTCATATCCTGACAGTATACTCTTACCCCCTGTTCTCCCCACTGAAGGCAGGCAATTTCGGCTCGTATTTTAGACTTTTTTTTCTACTCTTATAACCGCGAGAGCTCTGTAACGGTAAGTTTTTTACTATTTCTAATCCTCTTTTACATGGTTTACAAACTCTATAAACCTCATTTGTCTGACTTTTTTGACGAGCTTTCCTCCTTTTACGCGTCACTCGCAGCCTGTCATTAGTCAAAGAACGTTAGCGGTGCGCCTAAAAGGAAGGCGAATGAGGTTGTAATGGCCTATTTTGTAAATTTCTCTTCTCTGTATTGCATTAAGCCTATACATTTAAATGTTATCGATGTTTTAATCGCATTGTTATCATGTTTCATCATTTTTTGGATTTTTTTTCACGTTTTGTTGTTACGATATTTTAACGTTACTTTTTCGTTATCAGTAATGTATTATGTTGAGTTTTTTTTTCCTTTTGTGTTTCTTTTTTTCTTTTTTTTTTTTTTTTTTTTTCAATATAGAATTGTTCGGTTTGGTTGGTATTTTATTGCGCGTTAGGGGACAAGGGTCAAGGTGTTGAGTGAGAAATTTCGAGTTGGTAGGAGTGGTCGCGTGGTTATCGAATTAATTAGGAAATCTTGGTGAGAATGTTTCAAGGTGATTTTTGTGTACCTAATCTACCTATTAGAAACGCGAGCAGGTACTGTTTATTGTCTCGTTCGTTTGAATTGTCGTTTTTATTGTTCGGTCAAGGTCATGCATTGTTCGAGGTCAATGTAGAAGGCATTCCGTTGTTCGTCAAAACAACATCATGGAAGTAATTAAAGCGAAGTGAATGTAAAAAAAACTTGCAAATTTTTGAACATAATTGACTTTGATTGTTTATGTAATTTTTTTGCAATTTTGCGTTGTTCGAGGTCTTTTTAAACAACATTGTAGAAAATTTCTTTAAACTTTTATTATTTTATCGAAACGGTGATCGTTACAGAGGAGCTCGTTTGTACTATTTTGTGATACAGTGTTTTGATGTGATAAGTTGTATAGAAAGGTGTTTTGTTTCTTTTTCATTCAACTTGTTTAAGGTCATGAACAAAAATTCCACGAAAATCTTGCTTTGTTTTGAAATTACAAAAAATATTTCAAAAATATTATTTTTGTCTTGAGAGCAGGTTCGTTTGATTTGAGAATGTATTGTTGGAGTTTGTTCATTGTTCAAGGTCATTTCAAACAATGCTGTAAAACGACGCGGTGTTTTTCATACTTCAAGATCACAAATACCTAGTCGTTGAAAATATAATTTCCTTTTCTTTAATTTATTAATTTATCGACTAAGTAAGTTGCATTTCTCTTTCGATTTTTTCAAAATTATTGCTCAAGGTCATTTTGAACAATGCAACACAACTTAACGTTATTGTTTGAATATTTTTAACTACCTACCTAGTACCTACGAATATTCGACGAGCAGTTCAGTTTCATGTCAATATTTTGTCAAGTTGTCAATATTTATGATTGATTTTTGGGTCAGTTTGGAATGAACTTTTTTTTGCAATGTTTAAAATTATTGTTCTAGGTCGTTTTGAACAATGCAACTGATCAGTGTAGCATGAGCAGTTCAGTTTTACGCTGATATTTCATCGTGTTGTCAGCAGTTATGGTCGATTTTTAGATCAAGTGGGAAGAATTTTGCTTTGCATTGTTCAAGGTCGTTTTGAACATGTACAATTGATCAGCGTAACGTTGTTTATGCATTGAACTGTGGATTTTTAGCCAACTACGTATTTGGTTTCTTGTTCG
Source organism: Maconellicoccus hirsutus (assembly GCA_003261595.1). Lineage (NCBI taxonomy): Eukaryota > Metazoa > Arthropoda > Insecta > Hemiptera > Pseudococcidae > Maconellicoccus > Maconellicoccus hirsutus. Next base: position 24,004 of record QBDW01000978.1, read on the forward strand.
TGACTTATTAATTTATTACGTAATAAGTAAGGTTGATTTATCGATGAGGTAGGTCATTCTTAGCAATCTCAACTTTTCTAAAATTATTGTTTGAGGTTGTTTTGCACAATGCAACGAAACGCTGAAATATTATTTGCGCATTAAAAATGTGAATGTTTGGAAAACAGTTTTATTTTGTTTTTGTTTTTGTATTTTATCAGTTCATCTATTTACACTGCTCATTTCGTGGTCGAATTACGAATTTGTTGTTTTCGATGATAAAAAGTTATTTCAAGTTCAATTTCGAAGAAAAATTGCGTTGTTGAGGTTGTTTGTATGCATCGCGCTGTTCGACAAGTTGTAACTCTGTTGTTTGTGACCAAGAGCTTGAAATTGTTGGCAATTTTTGCATCAACGTTTGCGTTGTTCGAGGTCACGAGGGACGTGGATTTTCGCTTTGAGATATTCTTCGCGATCGATGTGTAATTTTGATTTACTCGTCATTCTGAGCTTATGGTCATGACGAATAAGAAACGCCAGGAAGCTTCGGCTTCGGTGTTGCGTCATCTGAACCTAAACCAGAAGCGGGCAAGTTCGTTTCGGAGTTATTTTTAAATCGGTGTTGTGCGCGATATTTCGGAATATACTCGTAGCTTAAAGTGGCCGTGTCTCGTGATTCGCGAATTCTCTTTACCCTTTTTATCGAGCATTCGAGCGTACGCGGTAGTTTAATCGAGCAAGCTAAACACATTAATTCGAGCTCATTACTCCAATTTACATTTTAATTGCGCAATTGCTATAATTAGCAGCAGCTAGTTGAGTTCGGACGGATGTTTGGCGGCGATTAACGTGGACGACGCGACGTGTGTTAACTATTAACCGAGGTAAGTTCTTAATTGAATAAAAGCCAAAAGCCTATTGCATTACGAGAGTATTACGCGTACGCCTAAACGACGTTTCGAGTGGACGCTTGGCGGCGGAACCGCGAATCCTGAGTTCCTGACCGTAGGCGCAATCTCGCCAACTAAGTTGCGATTTCGGCGATGGCGTTGTTTTCGCGTAAGAACCTTGACTTTGCGAAACGGCACGCTCCGAAAGCAAAGGCGGAGATAGCTCGTGCGCCGGCCGACCTTTACGGGGTGAAAATCAATTCGAAAAAACATCCGCGTTTTAATTCGGCCGCATACGAAAGCCTGTGGCTGTCCGTCAAAACGATATTAAAAAAGCATTCGATACGGCTGGGGCTTCTTGCGATGTGCGATCTCCAGTACCCTCGTGCTCCGCTCACTCCCGTCACCTCGGCGCGCTCGAGCTGTTTCGCGCTTCCGCTGCTGGTGGAAATGGCTACGTATATTTTCCACATGTTGGCCTAATTTTCAAGCTGGCGAACGATGCTGCGCGTAAAACGTACCCCCCACTCAAGATCAATACGTTTACACGTGCGATACCCTAGCTCGGATGCTGCCTTGTTTTGTCGAATATCTTGGTTAATTAGATTTTTTTTTTCCGCCAATTTCCAAATAACGTAATCGTCGCGAGGAAATTTTTGTTCCCTCCCTAAAGCACTCCGCACTCCGCACTCCACACTCCGCAGCTTCGAGCTTGCATTTACATAAAAACTTCCTAGCGACGTAATTATTTCCAAATGTTATTCCGCTAAGTGGTAAGTGCTTCTTTCTAGGTACTTTTTTGTCTTACTCTCGCTTAGCATACACGCCGCGCCAACGGTTTTTGGAATGTTAACAATAGAAAGCTAAACAAAAGCTTAAAGTTGGGCCAATTTTCGTGAACTGTAAACTCGCATCTGAAGACTCTTTGTTTTCTGCAGTAGCTCGCATTCCAAAATACCCGGAGACGTGACTTCGCTAACAATGAGCGCCGTTTCGACTCCAGCCTCAACTTCGAGACGATGCGGTTTCGCTAGGTTCGCGCAAAGGCCGCCAACCAGAGAGGCTCTTCGTGCCGAAAATCGATTTCGTCGGGCTTACCCGGTTTCGTTAAGACGCCAATGTACATACCTGTATCTTAGGTTGGTGCAGATGGCTCGCTCGGCATGTCGACAATTAGCGTAATTACGAGCGTACGAAAAGGCTTGCGTTGGAATTTCGATGGCGTAATTTCGTCGTGATTAAAACGGTGATTTCGCCTTTGTTCCACAATTCGACGAGGTAGTTTTCTTTCAAACAAACGCCTCGAAAAATTATCTTCGATTTTGGAATTTCATATTGGACGGGTTTGTTGTTGTGCAATCGAAGGTAGATTTTGGGCGAAATATAGTGAACTGAGAGGAAGGAGTGGGGGGCTCGTAAACTCAAAGGCGTCGATAATTTTTTACTGCATTTTCTCATACACCCAAATGTACCTACATTCGAGGTATACTTTTTTTGCCTACCTTGCACCGTCTACTAACTCCTTGCGCATTTATATAGGCAATTTTAATGGCAGACTGTGGGATAAGTTGCGTAAATGCGTGTTTTAATTTGTACTAGGACACTTTGTACATATAAATCCTCGATTCTCATTATTTTTTTAATGCAAATCGAATTAAATTTTTTGGTAAAAGTAAAAAAAAATATGCAAATTGATTCGTAAAAGTTACTCTTAATCATTGCGTGCCATGATTTCCCGCGGTGATCAGAACATTCGCTAAAATTGCTCAAAAACATGGTGGCTATGACGGCTTACCAGTCTCCTCCCACCCCTCTCCCCTCACGAGTCTCCTGTTGATACACTTCTACACCTTGACCAGAACCAACCTTCGGAGCGCCCGCAATTGTCATTTATTCAAAATGGGAGTCGAAAACCCTCTCAAGTATGTAAACTGCTTTTGTGGAAAAACTCAACTCGCCCCGCATGATTTTTACCCCAAAAAATAATGCAGTTATTTTGCCTAAGGTCAATCAAAATTGATTCCGCTTCAATTTTTTTTCAAATTCAATGACTGAAGTTATCTCGAAATTTTTTTAACGTGTGAAAAGAGTTCAATAAAATCTTTTTTGGTGATGAATCTACCCCTGCCTCCAATTTACTTGTGTTTTCTTCGTAAACATAGCGTTCAATGTGAACCGATTTGATGATACGGTTTGTAGGAAATTTTATGGGGAACATTTTTTGTCATTATCAGTTTTTTCGTAAACCCATTGTAAAGAAATTAAAATAAAAATAATGACCAAAATGGAATTATATACAGAATTTATTAAAATCAAAACAAAACGGTTAGGATGGTTTAGGCTGTGTGCGGTTCTCCGAATGTGATTATGATCGCGTAGCGTCACGTGAGTTACCTGTAATCAAAATGTCGCGTCTGAGTACTATACTCATACGTAACATTAACAACGTTATAGCAAACAAGCAGCGAATTAAGCATACCGTTCTCAGGCCCGGTATCCGACCGGTACCAACTCACCAGGGTACACCAACCTAGACCGCTTTACGCCTGTAGGTTGCCTGGTAGTGCCAGCCCCGAAGTTAGGTTCAGGCAGACTCGGCATGCTGTCCGGAGACTCGGCCGAGTACCCTTACCCCAACCGGGTCCACATTGTCGCCTGGGTAGGATAACGTCTACCCTGCGTAGTGGATTACCTGGTGCCTAAAATAGGCACCCGCCGGCAAGAACGTAAACACGCAAGCGTTAACATAAAATAAAAGCTGAGCAGTACTCAGTGATTACTCACCAAGATAATTCGGGTTCGGGTACGCTGCGCCAAAAACCAAAAACCTCACAAGTAAACTTGAATCTTAATAAGTAGCACTCGTTAACACCAAATGTCCCGTGAGCTCGCACATCAGCAGCTCGGAGGACCGATTTGGCGTTATCGGCTCAGCGCGCGCACCCTTCCACGAATCCAGCGAAAAGGACAGATTGAAGTATAAGCGAAAGACGAGAAGGCAGAGAGTACAATTACGCTCTCAGAACATAATTTTCAAAATTTTTCTTACACCATGTTTTTCTTTTGAAAACTCACGTAACGAAACGTCGTTCACGTGCCAATCAAAAGACGCCCTTTTGTATATGTACCAACTTTCGATTATATTTTTAATTTTTTATGAATTTTACTTCAACATGTTGTGTAGGAGTGTCTCTCTTTTAAAAAAGGTGTTCGTTGAATCGGCGAGAAGAGGGTACAAAACTGTTATTTGCCCCTCTCCCGTCTCCCTTCCACCATGAATTGTGGTTCAAATTGAAACTTGGGTTGTATTTTTGGTTGCTTATATTATAATTTTGAAGGAGTCAGGGTGTTTTTGAATCACTTCGTATACGAGTATATCGTTGACTATAAAAAATTAAACAATACGAAAATTGTTCTTCTCTTACCCTAGTTCATTGTTTACTCTTGAAAAATTCCGCGCAATTTGGAAATATTATATGCAAACCCGCCTCCAGGTACCTACTACCTACCTACTGGAAATTTTTTCGGGCTTTAACAATGGTACGTAGTTGCTTTGTTTCCGAGAACGTTTTATTTTAACGAGCACGCTGAGTCGCTGAATGTGTATTTTTCGCACCTTTTTTTTCGGTCGCATTGTCGAGCTGGGTGGAATATCTCGTTGTTATTTTTCGTTTATTCTATTTTATTTTTGTTTGCACAGCGACGAAATTTATTATTCGCGGATTGGAAGAAAGTTGGCTGAAAGGGCAACTTTTTCTGAACTCGAGATTTATTTTGAAATGAAAAGACGCCTTGAAGCGGGCGAAAAAATTCAATTAAAGGTCGACTAGGAAGACACGGCGAGGCTTACGTCAAGATGGGAAAACTCCTCGCAAAAGATGCTTCGCCAAAAGAGTAAACTTGATACGCGTCATTAGGTGTTATCATAGATAAAACATGGGTAGTTCGGTACATCGGAATAAGTGAACCGAACGGTAGCCGCGTAGGAGGAAATAAGGCGGCGAGAGGCGACGGCGGACGACGGACGGCGGGGTAATTGAATTTATCCGTAATCGCAATAAACTGTGGAGGAAATCGGACGTTAATCGATTCACCTGCCGAATACAGAGTACGCAACATTGTAATTATTCGATAGGTTAAAATTCGTTGCGCTTTGTGCGTTTTGTTATATGGCGAACGAGTGTGGTGGAAAGGCGAGGGATGAGGGTTGGCGGACGGGGGACGGGGGATGGGGGATGGGGGAGCACTTGGGGGACGAGCATACGACTCGAAAAAGTAACTTTTCGTTAGGTTGTTTGTCGGGGTAAATACGATATGGAGGTTTTTAGCGATACATGTTGCTAGTGTTGTGTGCCCTACTTCGGTATCAATTTGTGTCTTCCTGCGTTATCGAGTTATACCGGGGATTAATTCCCCCTTTTTTCGCGGCCGCTCAGCCGCTCTTCTCGGGCGATATTTTTCCAACGGTACTCAACAGCTTCGGTGTACGTTACGTTCGAGAGTCGAGAGTTCATATCGCGCCCGCTTTTTGGTCGCTCGCCCCCGGACGCCGTACATACACGCGTGCGTAATGATATAAAATGAAATTTGAGTTATGAAATGGAAAAAATCTTGCAGTTTGCCTTTACGCCGTAAGGTTACTCAAAATTACTTCGCAAATGTGCCGCGTTCTTCGGCTTGAATGTTAGTACTGTGTTTCGTGCGCGCGTAATTGTCGGCGTTTGTTTGCCTCGAAAAAAGTGTTTTTTTCGGATTTTTTTTACGTAATTTTTTTCTGGTTATTGTGTAAGTAACGAGTTTTTGTGTGGTGGTTGTGCGGTTCATGTACGAGAAACCGTAACAGGTTCGTGTAGAGTAAGGTTGCATTTTTGGTTGTTTTTTGCAGCCCTCGTAAATTTGTCTGATTTTACCGTAAAAATACGTCGAATAATAATTTTACGTTCTTTTAAAGCGTCAAAAATCGAATTTCAGGTTTAAATTGTCCACATTTTGCTACTGGTTGAATCAGGCCTATTTTACGTAGCAGTTTAAGAACAGCGGGTTTTTTATCTGATTTGAATTTTAACCAATCAAACAATCGAATAGCGATTAATAACGTTGATGTGACGAAATTGCCATTTTCTCACCAAAATTCACCAATTCACCAAATCGTCCAGTCCACCTTTGCATTCACTTTTCCGTTATTACGAGTAAATTTAATTTTTTGAATTACGGCAACACTGCTTAAGAAAATGGAAATTGTTTTTATCACTGTGAGAGCCCGAGAAAAATATCGGTGCGATTTATTATAGGTAGTACAAACATCAGGTTAAATGAGTAAATCAAAATCAACGTATTCGTTGCTAGTGGCAACACTGACGCGATGAAAATACCTATTTTTCAACCTAAACCGACGAAATAATTCAAAACTGCAAATAATTGTGTAAAATTGCTGCTCGTAATTTTTTGAAAATTTCAACATCTAATTTTTCAATTGTGGCAACATTGCGTTGGAGTGGATTTTTAGATCGTCGTGAAATGGTAACATTGATTTTGAAAAAATAAGAAAAGATTTTCTCGCTAAAATAAGAAGTAAAAAAAATCTCACACTGTAACTTTTATCAATCGAAAAGGGGTAATTGAAAAAAATCGGTAAAAATTCACGAATTATTCGATTTAAAGTACAATTTATTAATTTTCATTATCAAGTCTCGATCACTTTCAAATTCCGTAGAAATTTATGAATTATTTGTAAAGAATTTATGAAAACGTGGAATAAAATTGTTAAAACGATGGTAGAAATATTTAAAACCGAAGAAATTTGAATATTAAAGTTAACGTTTAAAAGATCACATCAGTCAAAAATTATTGTTTGGAAATGCCTTAAAACTTTTTGTGAAAAATGGAAATTTTCATGAAATGCCATTACAATTCATACAATTGACAAAAATGAAAAAATTATGTGCAAATGAAATTTTTTAAAAAGTGGCCTCTTTAAATTGCATGTTGAGTTTGAATGTCGTTTTCAAATGTCAAAAAAATTAGAAATAGAAATTTTTCAATAAAAAAATTAATAAAGATTGCAATTATATTTTATGCGATAAATTTTGCGAAATCCAACCCAAAGAAAGAAACAAAAAAAGCCTACAATTTCTTTTTTGTTTGAAAAATTGAATAATTTATCATTAGCTCGTTATGAATTATAATTTTTTTGACCCTGGAAGCCAATTAAGCCTCGGTGGAGTAAATAAATCAAAATTAACTACCGAAAGAGCTCGTATAAAAGTCGTAAAAATTATTTTCGATGTGAAATAATTATGAAAGATGAGGAAATGGGGCGGAAAAAATTTAGATTGTCAGATGTAAGGATCGTGTAAGTCGTCATTGGGATTTTTAAATTAGACGCGATGTACTTAAAAGCACCTTCAAGTGTTATAAAAAAGTTCGAATATCTTTTTCAAATTTAGCCTTAAAATTTACATTTTGAACATGTCGCGGAAAGATGTCCTAAAATGTCACGAAGGCCTTCTAATAAATATCTGTTTGGTCAAAGCAGCTAAATTACGAGTAAATCAGATGCATCGCCGTAGAGGGTCTAGAAATTTGCTCTAAAAGCCCTGAAATGTCGTTAACGTAATTATATTCTGTACAAAAAATATTCATAATTTTTTATGGTAATAAACATGTCACAAAATTATGCCTTGAAATATCACAAAAAAGGTATTCGCAAAATGCGTAGGCTACGAGTATATTGAAATTAAAAAATACTGTATGTGAAAAAAATGAAAAATAAGTCCTCTTCAGGTAGAGGTAGCCGAGAAATGCACACCCTCCCACCTGCATCGTTCTCCAAACAATAAGTCGTTTGGAGGAAAATGGAAGGGACTAGTTCGTTCGATGACATCGCGTTACCACAGATTACTCTCTCGATACATAACCGCACCGCACCGCACCGAACCATCGTGTAAGTTGTGCACCGACCACGTTAACACGAGACGATTTTACAGAACCATGACATGCTGATTGTTACCAACCGCACGTGAATTCTTGGAAGGGATTTCTAAAATGAGCGAAAGCGCGGAAGATGGTTTCAACATGTTGCAAATGGATTCAAATCAATCGGCCCAACAGACGCAGAGCGAAGCGGATAAAAATAAAGATCTGCCCGAAAGAGGAGTATGGGGTTCGAAATTGGATTTTATATTATCGGTGGTCGGGCTCGCCATCGGATTAGGGAACGTGTGGCGTTTTCCGTATCTGTGTTATAAAAATGGCGGCGGAGCTTTCCTGGTGCCGTATATGGTCGCGTTGCTGTTAGCCGGAGTACCGATGTTTTTCTTCGAATTGGCCTTAGGACAGATGCTTACCATCGGAGGATTAGGAGTTTTCAAAATAGCTCCGATTTTCAAAGGTTTGTCGTTTTATTTTCGAAATCGATAATACGAGCGATGTTGGCGAGGCCCGGGGGCTGAAAAGTCCAATATTTTAGCTTTTTACCGACGCCGACTCCGACTCCAGCCAAGCGTCGTAGTTTATGACTTTGCGAACCAAACGCGAGTAGCCTACTCTTTGTCTCGCTAAATTATCGCCAGTAATATGCTGCTACATAAATTTACATTTCCGCTGCGCTGTACGCGACGCGACGTACGTAAATACGGTGGTGCTTTTTTCTCGCTTCTTTTACCGAGTAATTTAGTAATTTTTCGAAAGGGTGAAAAAAATCGATTTCCGGGTAAGGACAGACAAGACAGTTCGTTAAAGGTTTTAAATTGTTCAGACGTGACCGAGTTCATTTATCGAGAAAAAATTCATTAGTGTCGTTAAATTATCGTTTTTTGGTAATTAGCGTCTCCAAAAGGTAGAGAGAAGACTTCGGGGAGCTTGGAACGTGCTAAATTCTCGTCTACGAAATCATTCCTCGCATATGGTTGATATATTAGTAACTATGAGTCACGAAGTCGGTACGAAAAGCATGAATCCCATTTCTGGAATCTGCATACTTCTTCGAAGCAAAAATCGTATAGAAAAAAATGATAACCTGGTGTCGGACTCTCTGCAGAAGCATTTCTACATACGAGGAACGGCACTTAAATTTTCAAGCTTTCAAGTACTGTACCACGAAGGTTGAAGGCAGGCGCGGATCCAAGGAAGGGGAAAAAAGGAAATTTCCGCTTCCAACTTCCCTTTGAAAAAATGGTTTACCTTAATCGGTGGAAAACGAAATTATTTCGTATACAAATAATCGGTCTAAAATTTTGTCCAACTGCGTAAAAAAGCTTATACCGAAGAGAGGAGAAAATTTTATAATTTTTATAGCAATATACTTAATAAAAAAAAATTTTTCCGAAGAAGGGGGAGGAAAAAAAAAAGAGTGCATAAAATTCTTGGTTTAAAAATTTTTTGATTAATCTCTGCAGATGAATTATTTTTTCAAATCAACGGATATACTCGTATGTAAACTACCTTCTATGTACTTCTAGATTTTAATTTCCCCTTCCACAATTCAATTCTAGATCTACATCAGTGCATATTTTGAGTTTACCTCGAATGAACCATCGAGCAATACCCTTCTTCGCAGATCCTCCTTCAATTAAACGCCCATCAAGTCTGAGAGATGCCGGATATTCAACTCATAATCAGCGCTGCCAACATATTAAAATAACGCCGACAACTTGAGTAGACCGTCGGTGCTCCATTTTCACTCTCAATCAACTCATCCTCTCTTTGCGCCCACCCCCACCGGCCCCACACCCAACGTATCCAAGAATTTCCAATTACATTTTAGAGTCATTCTGACCTTGAAAAAAAGTTGTAAAAATCCTTATACCGCTCCTGCCAACGTATTTTTTTTTATTTTTTTATTTTTTTTAATACCACGATGAGCTCCCAAAAGCTATTACACATTCATCACAAATCCATCGAACGGAGGTAAAAAGCTCGCAATTTTTTTCATTTCCGCTGTCAACTTATGCCCATCAGGCATCTCGTCGGTTGTGTACAAATTACTCCACATTCTCGTCTCATTTTTCTCGAAGCTTTAATTTCTTCTCGCTTTTTGCCGACGAATTAATATGAAAAGCGCAACAAATGTAGTTTTACAAACAACCGTCGCACGTGTTTTCGAAGACGTGAGCAAATGAGATGCTTTTGTTTGCCATTGATTGAAAACATGTCGGTATTATGTGGTTTTACTGCGAATAGCGCCATGAGGACAAGTCGGTAAGTCGGCAGTGTGGAGCATTGCGTTGTTGGTTGTTGTTTTGCTCTTTTAGTATACGGCCGTCGATGCTGCGTGAAATTTCTTGTTAGGGCGTTTATTGTTGCTTCGAGTGTTTGCTAAATTAAGGGTATTTTCAAGTAGGTTTGAACGTGTCTGAACAATTTATGCGAACGGATTTGGGAAATGGGGAAATTTGCGAATTGCTTATTTCTTCGTGGCGTCTGAGCAAACGTGAGATATTCGAGTGGTTTTTATATTGAATTTTTTTTCAGATTTGTAAAAATTTAGTAAATTCATCGAGGACGTGTTACCATCGAAATCATGTTTCATTAACCCTCCGCCCCACCCTCCCGTCCTTCTTACGTTTCCACAAATTAGGTTCATAAAGAAAGGGGATAAGTTGTGAAAACGTGGTAGCAACTAGCAAAGTATGATTGATTATTCTAATTCTCGTGGTGCTCCTTCAAATATCAAACTAAGACAAAACTTCCACACAACTTCTTTCGTTTTCGAATCAAATCGAGGTTACGTAATTGCAAACCCCGTCGAGGTAAGATTAAGGCATCGAGCTGCCATGGAATTTTTCTCATAACCGATCCCCAGCTCTGTACAAAGTTGTCAAGTTTTAAAGTTATACTAAACTTTCGCGCAAGTTTTTTCGCTCGCTGAGTTGAGCACCGTAGCTATTGCTGGTAGCTGGTAGCTGGTAGCTAGTAGCTAGTAGCTACCCGCATTCTTCCTAAAACAAGCTACAAGAAGAAGAGTTTCTCGAGGAAATTTATAATTCGAGTTTTACATATGTACATAATTTATTATCTTTTATATGCTTCGTAGCATTTAAACTTTCCAAGTTTAGAACTTCCGCAAGTACTTTTTCTGGGTCAATTATCACAAGGTTATGGGATTACGTGGCATCTCGCGTAATTCGTTGAAAATAGGACGATTTGTTGAGGTATCGCGAGTTAATTTTTACACGTGCTAGTGGTCCCTGCGCTTAAATGGTGCTTTGAGCTTGGCTGGGAGAAACTTTCATCGAGCTTTTTTCGTGGAGTAGTTATTTTTCACCTTAGGTTCTGAATTGAGGAGAAAAATCATCGGAGAATCGTAAATGTATGTACGTGGCCGGATCTAGACTTGAGTTTTTTGGGAGATGAGGGGAGGGGGGCAAATGGAATTTTAGAAGGTAATTTATTTCTGTCGATTTTCAAGAATTTTTTACAACTACGCAAAGTACCTGGAAAAACTCAGAATCACCCTTCCACCTTCCTCCACTTCTGAGAAAGCCATAATTCATCGAATATAAAATTTTATGGCATATGCTGATTGCTGGGGCGTTTTTGGGAGATTTGGGGTGACTTGGGAAATTTTTTCGAAACAAAAGTTGTTGCAAATTGAATGAATGGAGCCTTGTATCATGTTGAATACGAGAATTGGACTAAATCGCCCTGCAGCTTCTATTTGCTGCTGAACCAACAGCACATCGCCTCATTTGCATTCGCCCTCAAGTGAAAATTCAGCTTAGAAGCGAAACAGTAGAGACATTAAAATTCGAGCTGAGAACGTGAGTCAATATTTTCCGCGCTGCGTAACCCTTGAAATATCGATTTTAGGCGTAATTTCCAAACAAGTTTTTTTATAGCTCAGGTCTCTTCGACTCTTTTTTAGCGAAGCCAGAAGGGATTTTGTACGTTGTGTTTTACTCTGAAGCTCGTTTCGTCTTTCTACCTCGTTCGCGACTTCCCTTGGCATTATATTTTATCGACGAAGATCTCCAATTGGTGGATTTGTTGTTTTGCTCGTTAAGGTTGCCCAGTTACGAGTATTTCCCTTTGTCTACGACTAAATGGGCATATCTGTATGGAGATTTTTTTTTCTGCCATTTTGAACGTCTTACCGAAGATTCGAGCAGAGTCGTCGTGTGCAAAAATGAGCCTGGGGCAAATGGTCTACTCCCCTTGCCCTCCGATTTGCGCATATAGGAAAAAAACCACTTTTCCGAATGAAATATGTGTAGGGAAAGGCTTGCCCCCGCGACGGATTTGTGTCCAAGTTGCTGAAATGATGTCGTGATTTTGGTATCTTGATGAAGCGGTACTTCTGCGCGGACGTGGAGCAACTACGCTTGCAAAAATCTTGGGTTTATTTGCGGAAAAAAATATACAGGTGTAACCTCAAAGCCCGCCTTTATTTACTCGTAATTCCGAAAATAAATCCTTCGACTGGTTTAACCAAAGTGACAAAACATTACGGAAATTTAAACGCTTCTGGATACGTCTGCGGTCGGTTATTTATCATCGTCTCGTCCGAAAATTTCCAAAATTTCAAATGTGCGGATAATTTATCGCCTTGACAGCGTCTCGGTGACGTTCTTTAATTACGCGTAGCTCGTCAGACGTCAGGCGTCAGGCGAAACTTGCTAATTGAAAGTTTTTCTTGTAAAATTTTCAGGTGTCGGTTATGCGGCAGCTGTGATGTCGTGTTGGATGAACGTCTACTACATCGTGATTCTAGCATGGGCGGTGTTTTATTTTTTCGCCTCGATTGGAACAGGTGCGTGTTGTTAATTTGTGTACTTTTGAGAATTTGTAATTAAAAACGACGCGACGCGTCGCAGATTTACCGTGGAGATATTGCAATAACCCGTGGAATACCAAGAGCTGCCTTTCGCCGATGGATAGGAAGAACATTTGTACGAAAGGCGCGGCTTTTTGTACCGTTAATAACGTCAACATTAGCGCCAGTTTGATTACGGATCCGGTGAAGGAATATTGGGAGTAAGTGAGGCCGTGTTTAATTACGAAAAGGGCGGGGAAGGGTTGGCGGTGATATTAATTGGGTTTGCGTTGCTATTTAGACGACGAGCTTTAATGATTTCCAAAGGTATCGATGATGTGGGTGGTATTCGATGGGAGCTCGCCGGTACATTGCTGGTGGTCTGGACGATGTGTTATTTTTGTATTTGGAAGGGTGTAAAATGGACTGGAAAGGTAAGTGAAAGCGTACTCGTATTTAGAATATACGTACTCGTATGAGTGTAGACGAGGCGGTTTTACGCAGAGTGTTATCTTGCTCATTTCAGGTTGTATATTTTACGGCATTGTTTCCGTATGTACTTCTGGTGGTGTTGCTAGTTCGCGGATTAACGCTACCCGGCGCCATAGACGGCATTAAATACTATATTTCGCCTAATCTATCAAAAATAGGAGATTCCGAGGTAAAGTACGATACATAAAGACGCTGACGCTTGTGTAGTACTCTTCGTCGTCGCAAAAAGCCTTCATGTCGGACGAGTAGAGCGCCTTTGTGGTGGTGCTCTCTCGGTGGCATGGCAATACGTACCATAATGCATTTACACGCACCACGCACCACGCACCGCTTCTCGAGAAATACACGCGTATTAATTTTTTTTTTTTTTTTTCACCTTGCACTGATGCTTTCAGGTGTGGGTAGACGCGGTAACTCAAATATTTTTTTCGTATGGTCTTGGCTTAGGCACTTTAGTTGCTTTAGGAAGTTATAATCATTTTAAAAACGATGTTTACAAGTAAGCTAAGCGTTGTTGCTCTGCTATATCGTCCGAGATGTTTGGAGCACGGTGAATATATACGGATGGTATATGTTATGATTTGGACAGGGATGCGTTGATCGTGTGTTGCGTTAATTCCGGAACCAGTATGTTTGCCGGCTTCGTTATATTCTCGGTTATCGGATTCATGGCCCATGAACAGAATAAGGATGTCGCCGAGGTCGCTGCTTCTGGTAAGTTTAACGCCCAACTTTTTTATACTTTATATTGGGCAATTTTCTACGCTCAAGTTGCTATTGCTAACACCCACACCCATATCAGTATCACTCACCAATTTCAATTTATGAAATACGAGTATCAGCAGAAAATCTGAAGCCAGCAACATGGCAGAATTTATTCGCAAAATCTGCTACACACTTTTGTTGACTTTCGCTGGTCCGGTGATCCAACTTTTCAAATACTCTCTTTTTTCAAACGAAAACCGTTCCTGAATTAAATTACGATTTTTTTATATTTATTTTTTGCAAGAAAATTCAAGTAATTTACTTTATTAAATAAAATTAATTGAAAAAATCGAGTAGTAATTTTATCAAAATTTTTCAAGTAAAATACTACTTTATTAAATAAAATGAATTGAAAAAAAAATGCGCAATATGCTCCATAAAACAAAGTAAACAAATTTTATTAACAGAACAAATTAAAAACACAAAGTTACAAAATGTTTAAAAAAGCTGAAAATTGGTGAGAGCTGAGAAGAACTGAGCTTTACAAGCTTAAAAATGGTCAAAACATCGTTGTTTTTATACCAAAAAATAGAAAATTCAATTTTCTCCCTCTCCTCTCCCCCGTATTCGAGTAAAAATTTAAAAGCCACAATTTTCTCAAGCATCACCCAGTTTTCAACATTTCGTTGCAGCGCGCTCTATGTATTGTTACGTTGCCATGAATAGGTGATACCTCAACTTGATGATAAGTAAATACTCGTAAAACTAATTGAACACACTGTTAATACTCGTTGTAATTATTATTTTCAGGTCCTGGACTAGCTTTCTTAGTATATCCTTCGGCTGTATTACAACTACCCGGGTCTTCCATTTGGTCAATGTTATTCTTTGTCATGTTACTGTTTATAGGCTTGGATAGTCAAGTAAATGAGATAAGCATTTTTGAGCAATTACATACATACTATGTCGAAAAATACACGAGATTTTGTCCACAGTTCTGTACAGTCGAAGGATTCATTACAGCCATGGTCGATGAATGGCCTAAATTATTGAGACGTCGAAAAGAACTGTTCGTGTTGGTGGTCTGCATTTGTTCGTATTTTACTGGATTATCGTGTATTACAAATGTAAATCATCTTGCGTTGACAAACGCGAATAAATACCCTAGTACAATGTACGTATTTGATGTTCCGCAGGGTGGCATGTACGTGTTCCAATTACTGGACTCTTACGCCGTCAGTGGATCTTGTTTGTTGTTCTTGATATTTTTCGAATGCGTCGCCATATCTTGGGCATACGGAGTTGATAAATTTTTCGACGGTATTAAAGAGATGATTGGATATTATCCGTTTATTGGGTTGAAGTATTGTTGGTTGATCACAACACCTTGTATATGTGTGGTGAGTGATAGTTTAATCCTATTCAGTATCCACTATCCAGATGTGCAGATGTGCTCTCTAGCTCTCTCAATTTTCAACGAAATTTTTATTGAAAATTTGCAATCGCGAATACATACTATGTAAATTGAACAAATACACGTACTGAAATTGAAACGACCGATTTAATAATGAAAGAAATTTAGAATTTTTCCAAGCGTAAAGTTAAGTAATATTTACGCCATTTATTCGCTATATTTTTCTTTGAATTTGCACAATTTTTACAATTTTTTGCAGTTCAATTTTCATTTTTTTTTTAATTCTTTTATTTTATTGATCGTATTTTGGATATTTTTTGAATAATTTTATTACTGTAACTGTATTTCATGAATTTATTCAAAAATGATTGAATTGTTTCAGCGTTTGATTTTTTGCAAATATTTTTCCTTTTGTTTTTGAAAATACTATATCCGAGACATGAAAATGTCGAAATATTTTTTACACCTACTTATTTCCTCTTTTGTTTCTTTCTAGAGCGTATTCTTCTTCAACTTAATCCAATGGACACCGATTAAGTACATGAATTACGAATATCCCACGTGGAGTCACTTCTTCGGCTGGTTCACCGCCTTATCGTCGATGTTATGCATACCTGGTTACATGATTTACCTATGGTTGATCACCCCAGGAGACTACCAAACTGTAAGTTTGTCTCATCGAGCGAACCCCTTCACTACGTTAATTTCATCGTTGTTTTTTTTCTTGTTTTTCTTTTTTTTTTTTTTGGCAGAAAATAAGAACAATCGTTCGAATCGACGACGACGTCGCGGGATTGCGCAAAAAAATGCAAGAAGGAAAGAAAAAGAAAGTCGTAGAATCGCCCTAACTCCTTGCCAATTTTTTATCCTAGTTCGTTCTTCAATTTAGTTGAATTTAAAAAAATCAAAATTAGTCAACAAAAAAATCCTTAGGTAACGCTATTGCGCTTTTCGTTTTCGTGTAAAGTTGTTTACTGCCGTAATGTTTTATGTTCAAAAGAGCAAGTGTTGTTGCGTGGATTTGTCGTCTCGAAAAGTACGTACTAGAAATAGGGGTAATGACAAATCTTTGTACTTATATATCAATAATGTTATTTTTTACGCAGTTAACACGATTGTAAATAGGATTTTTTTTAAATCATATAATTAACGTAAGGCTCGTAGAGTAGCGTTTCAAGTATCAGCGCTAGGATTCTAGAGTATGCAAGTTCTTTAATGTTTTTATTGAAAAAAGATAATTGTTTTGTTTGAAAAAAAAAAGATCTTTATTATTTAAATAATAAGATATTCCAGAGTCTTCCATTTGAGATTATTTTTAAAATATACGTAATTTACCAATTTGGTGCTTTCAAAGCTTCGTTTTATATCTCTTATATTATATTTACCTGTCGAACTTCCAAAAACAAAAACAAGTCATATCAAATATATTTTTAATTTTAAGATATGATAAGATAAACTATTGCATTTAACGGTATATCAATGATCTCACGATGAGCACGGCTCCTCAAGGAATCTACATCGCGGTTCTATATGTAATTGGAATGGTGACGTCGAATCATTTACGTTATGGCGATTATCAACGCTGGACTATGAAATAAAAGTAGTTCCTTTTTATTCGATTTTATTCTAAGTTCGGTGTGGTTTTTGTCTCGTAAGTGGCGCCGTATTCGTGATTGTACCGCTCCCTCGTTGACCAATTTTCTCCTCGTTTTCTCAGAGTGTTCGTTGATAATAGTGATTTTATAAGTATCTGTTCTATTTTCAAATTTAAAATTGTAATCCGATTCAATTATGTATCGAGTGCAAAAATCTGTTGTATTTCGCTGTCATAGGTTTCAATAATAAATTTCTTTAATGCTGTGTTTGTACTTATTAAAATGCACAAAGATAATGATGCAAAAGAATTAACTGCGCTTATAACGACGACATTGTGGCTGCGAGAAAAGAATTCCAATTTGAAAACAATCACGAAAATCCGCCAGTTAGAACGGCAGTGATGAACTAATTACGTAAACTACGTACAGCTCTTCCTACACGTGTGTCTAGATAGGCAACCCTTCCAACATGTGCACACAAGAATTACGCAATTACCGGCGTTCTAACCGGCGGATTTTCGCGAAACTTGTCTCATATTACTAAGTCGACGACGCTGATCACGAATATCGCATCAAAAACACACCAT
>QBDW01000979.1:0-11467 GCA_003261595.1 Maconellicoccus hirsutus
AAAATCCCCCTTACACGTTCAGAAATTCGTACCACACGAAGATCTGGCATTCGCTACATGGAGAAAGACAACGTATCATGTCGCCAATTACAAGCCCATGAGAGAAGACACCATGAAACTTTGGGAGTACATCAACCAACTCATACGAGAAGATGCTATAAAAGTGATGATACTCTTTTGGGGTCACATCATTCATCAGATTATATTAAAACTGGTTTTCATCAATTTTAGAACAACAAAGAATACAAAATTTACACCGGTGCGTTCAATGTACCCGAAGGAGAACAAACAAGCTACGCTGTTCCAGTGGCAGATATCTGGATTAAAATAATCCAGCACCCGTTGCCAATTTCAACCAACTTTCGCACCGAATCGTTCGCGGTTTTGTTGAATAATAATTTAGATCATCAATCTATGATTTCTCTCTTTGATCGAATTTGTGCGATGGATTTATGCAAAGATGGTTTCATTGGAGAATTCCCCGATCTCGGAGATACTGCTCGGTGCTGTGTCGTGTCGCGGGATATTTCCAGTTTTTTCAACATTAATATTAACAATACTGATGCCACTTTTGTGATCGAGTCATTCAAAAACAGAACAAATAGCCCGAGAAGTAGTGTAACAGAAGAAATTTCGGGTTCATCATCAAGATGAATTATCAAGACAACGTAACTTTGAGTTTGTCCAAATTATTTGTCAGTTGTTGATGTTCATTCATTAAATAAGTCATTTCCCCGAGAGATTTCCATTTATTCCTGGGAATATTCCAATAGCAAGTGATTCCTAGAATCTTATATATTAAAAGAATTTGTTATCGTAAAAAAATCATTACTAATTAATGAATAAGTCAAGTCTTTTATGATACTGTCACCAGTCACGTGATCAAGTGGTGCCCTTCCAAGATTTGTAATTGCTCAATCATTCAACATGAGAAAACTACACATAAAAAACTCAAGATAAAACGAATCATCCAATCAGTACTGTTTCAACGTTGCTCAATTCTTTTATTCAAATAGAAACGATATCGATGCCTTTAAATAAACAACATGGATGTACGAATCGACATGACGTAATATACAGCAGAAAGAAAATTTTTGAAATAGTTTGATAATATTCGTAAAGGAACACAGGTCGATGTTTGTTATTTGTTAACGATGTCATCATATAAATTGTATATAATACTATATATTGAATTATTTCTCGGTTTATTTGCATCGGTGGCAGGGGCCGGGGGTAATGCAGGTAAGAATAATTAAAATCATCATTAAAATTCCGTTCATTCTTGGACTCTCAAATGAGACATTGACAAGAAAAAAACATCTAGTTAGTCGTACTTCCAACACCAACGAATTACGTTCACTTAAATTCAATAATTTTGCAGAAACGAGCACAAAACACCAAACATTCACAGTATTTCCTTTAATCATGTTGAAACGCTTGGAGGGTACTTTGACATATCCCAAATCCATAAGTACATACAGTACCAAAGAAGGCTTCTCGATCAAAGGAACCATGTTCAATTCTGACAAAGGATCCACTATTATAAGACAACTTTTTTTTTGCGGACCAGATGATAAAAATGGAGGGAACAAGATAAATATATTTTTAATGGGAACCGATAAGTACTGCAGTTTTGCAAGCGATTTCCAGAATTCAGACCCACTTAGTTGCCCCAACCAACCTGAACCTTTTATCCGCAAGTTTATCGTGTATAATTCATCCAAAGATAAATATATCCCTTTGGCTTGCGGTCCAGACGACAAAGAGGGTGAAACGTATGCCTTCCAATACAAAGTACCAATGTATTTCTTGAGACTTGAAATTAAAAACAACCAATTATTGATTGCCATATCACTTGCAGGCTTGCACAACTACATATCGTTATGAAAAACCAGAAGTAAGCGAAAGATCTTTAACTTTAAAACGTTTGCGCATTACTACGAGCATATGCAAAAATAGGGTTTAAGACTCGCAATTCGAGAAGACTTCGAGATCTACAGATTCTGCTACAGTCAAAAGGAAAATCAGGTTTTATACACAGAACACACCATAAAATCTCCTCGTTTATTAGAAGACATCAGGTTGGTGAAAGAGCGAGAGGAAACATTTCCGATAATTACCAAACAATACGAATGCTGGGACTTGGATATTAAGAAAATTAAGAAAACCTACGACGAAGTACCTTCTCTGTACTCTTTTACATCATATCTTGGCATAATTCGCGCTACAACCAAACATTTTCACAGATGGAGAATCAAAACGAAAAAGAAAAATTACTCGTGCAAAAATTTGACACATCGTGGATTGGAAAATCCCCCTTACACGTTCAGAAACTCGTACCGCACGAAGATCTGGCATTCGCTACATGGAGAAAGACAACGTATCATGTCGCCAATTACAAGCCCATGAGAGAAGATGTCAAGAAACTTTGGGAATACATTAATCAACTTATACGAGAGGATGCCATAAAAGTAATAAAACATTCCCACCATAAAAATCAATTTTTTTCCATCATGCAGTGAAAATAACTTTTTTAACTGAAACTTCATAGAACAACAAAGAGTACAAAATTTACACAGGGGCGTTCAACACACCAGAAGGGGAACAAACAAGCCACACTGTTCCAGTAGCAGATCTATGGATCAAAATAATCCAGTACTCGTTGCCGTTCTCAACAAACTACAGCACCGAATCATTCGCAATTCTACTGAATAATAATTTAGATCGTGAATCAATGGATTCTGCATTTGATCGCATCTGCGCCATGAATTTATGCGTGGAGGGTTTCACGGAGAAATTCCCCAAACTCGGTGATACAGTTCGGTGCTGCGTCGCGACGCCGGATATTTGGAGCTTTTTCAATATTAACATTTACAATAGCGATGTTACTTTTATGATCGATTCTTTCAAAAAAAGAACAAATAATTCGTCAAAGATGCCACAACAGGAATTTCTGGGACATCAATGAGGTGATCAGGTTTTTGGTTTTATTAGGAACCGATATTTTATTAAATAATTAATTTTGCCGAAACGTCCAATTACATTTATTGTGTTGGGTTACATTTCTTGAAAAAAGAACTCTGATAGTTCAGAGCTACCTCACAAGAGGCAAGCCTCGCTCAAAAGGAAAACGTAGGCACCTCGAGGACAGAGCAGAATCAGTTCCATAATGATGAATGATACTTGTGAAAAAGGTTTTGTTTCGATACTCATGAAGTTATGATACGTGCTCCACTAATATTAGGTCATCTTACTGCGTATATTTTGTCAAATCAAAAATTTAAATGAGAGTTGAAAAAAAAATTCAGAATCGTTACCGCTCGTAAAAAATTTCTTCGAATACTTCGAAAACAAGCTGTTCAAACATGCTTCGCAAACTACTCCCTTCCTTCAATCAGACGTACGCGAACACAAGAGACGTGATATACAAAAGTGAAAAAATTTACAAAAATTATACAAGATTTTCCGAAAAGCACCGATCGATATAAATTATAAAACGCTTTTTGTAAAATTGTACAAAATGCATGAAGTATATGTCACATTATTCATAAGCTTATCAACCATGGTGTACGATGGATCCGCGATGCATCCAGGTAAATATAAATCAAATCATTCCTGAACTTGAAATACCAAGCACATTGATGAGAAATATTCGTCTCGTTGATCATTTCACAATTCAACGCCATCTCAACAGCTACTTTTTTATTAATTTTAACCTTACAGAATCTAGCACTAACCAATCAACATCCACCTTACTTCCTTTAATTGTGATAGCACAAGGGGGTGAGACTGTATTAGGCTCTAGATACATGGATCAATGTAACGCCGACGATGATGGCTACTTGATGAAAGGGACCACATTCAAGTCTGGGTCATCTGTAGACAACAACCAGCTCTTTTTTTGTGGACCAGACGATACCAATGGAGGAAACGAGATTATACCATTTTTAGTAGGAACAGATAAGTACTGTTCTTTCTTAACAGATATGGAGGATTCCAAATATCTGAGATGTACCAATGAGCCTCAA
The DNA here is from genome assembly GCA_003261595.1 of Maconellicoccus hirsutus. Classification (NCBI taxonomy): domain Eukaryota; kingdom Metazoa; phylum Arthropoda; class Insecta; order Hemiptera; family Pseudococcidae; genus Maconellicoccus; species Maconellicoccus hirsutus. The sequence continues at coordinate 4,029 of QBDW01000979.1, forward strand.
CCTTATATACGGCAAGTGGAAATGTTCAAGTCGTCCTTCAGCAGTACCTCCCATTCAGCTTGCGGTCCAAGTGATAAAGATGGTATGATGTATTCTTTTCAATACAAAGTACGTACCTCTACATTATTTAACAAAGAGTAACGCCATCAAAGCATCATCCACTACCCTTTCCATAGGCTTGCATACCAAGATCTGACAGGAGACAATCAAGAGTAAGTGAAAAAGATGTAGTACATCCAGCTGTACAATAATTAATGTCACATCAACACTTCCTGATTATAGGGCCCGAAAATCGCGAATCGTCACGACATCGAGATATACAGATTTTGTTACAGCCACCAAGACAATCAAGTCCTATACACAGAATACGACTTGAAATCAACCCGTTTATTGACCGATACCAGAATGACAAAAGATCAAGAACAAACGTTCTCCATGATTACCGAACGGTACCAAAGTTTGGATGTTGATTTTGAAACAATAAAGAAATCCTTTTGACAACGTCAGTTACTCTGCTTTTTTTTGGAAGTCATAACTATACTTTACATAATTACAACACAGCTTGAAAATTTTAGTTGGAAATTCAAAACGAAAATGAGAAGGTGTTGTCGCAAACATTTAACACACCGCGAATTGGAAAATCTCCATTACACGCTCAAAAACTAGTACCACACGAAGATCTGGCGTTCGGATTATGGAGGAAGACCACCTATCATGTCGTCAATTACAGAGCGATGAGAGAAAACACTATACAACTTTGGGAATACATCAATCAGCTGATACGAGAGGATGCTCTAAATGTGACAACACCATTATACGCATTTCTCATATCACGCTGAGGAAATAATTGTTTAATTTAAATTCCAGAACAACAGGGAGTTCACAATTTACTCGGGCGCATTTAATATACCAGAAGGAGACAAAACAGGATACATGGTTCCAGTGGCCGATATTTGGATTAAAATAATCAAGTGTTGGTTGCCTATCTCGGCAATCCGCCGAACAGAATCATTTGCAGTTATATTGAATAATAATTTAGATCGTTCATATATGAATTCCCTATTTGATCGGATTTGCCCGGTGAATTTATGCGAAAATGGCTTCGTTGATAGATTTCCCGAAATTGGTGATACCGTTCGGTGCTGCGCTGTGACCCCAGGAATTTCGAGTTTTTTCAATATCAAAATCTATAATCCTGGTTTTCCTTTCATGATCGAGTCTTTCAAAAGAAAAACGAATAATCCATTCGAGTAATGTGACATGAAGAATTTCATTTTTGACTTTGGGGTTAAATACCATTGAGGATAGGTTGTGTTTTGCCAATTTTAGATGTTACTTCACCAAATAGATCATTTTGTCCAAAGTAAATTTCATTTAACAAAATACCTCAAAAAAAATATACATGTCTGTCAAAATCGAATAAATGAGTCAAATTTCTTTTAAGCTTGTAGCAATTCTTCACTCAATGCGAAAACCATAAAACCAATGACACCTCAGTATTCCACTTGGAACTCATTCAGCTTCAATAAGTCCAGCTTCGATGAACAATTAAGGATCCATATTTTTCATCCTATTCTGAGAAACAAAAATTAGACATGCTTTTTTTCGAAATGGCCTTGGGCTGAAAATTCGTAATCGAAAAAATTAGCCAGAACATTCAAAAATTCGAATTTTTCCCAGTTTCACGCATTTCAAATCATTCCATCGTTTCGAGCCTGAAATATTCCGTTGTACCATTCGGCCGATGGGAAGGGAAGGAGATCTGCCGATCGAAAAATCTACTTTTCGTCATAAAGTTTCTTTACGCGTGATGAAAACAGTTGTTCAAACACAATGTCTCATCTACTTGACTCGTATTGCGTTGAATTCAAAATGTCTTTTGGTGCTTCAGAACAAACAACATAAATCATGATCAAGGACGACGTAACACTTAAAAGCGAGAAATTCTCGAGCAATATTTTGAAAATATCCCGCAAGGAGCTTGTTCGTTTTCAGCTTCATTTAGCTTTGAAAGCACGTAAAATGTATAAAATATATTTCACGTTATTTTTAAACCTATTAGTGACCATAAAATTTGTGTCAGCAGTAGGTGACTCGAGTAAGTAATCGTATGATCGTCAATTTGCAACGATTTGCATCACAAGTGGAAAAAGGACAACGATGAGATAAAAGCTGTGAGACAATTTAGACTAAGAAATTGCCGAAAATATTCAAAATCCCTTCAAAATTCCACTGATACATCAATTCACTTATTTGTTTTTTATTTCAATGACTACAGTTGTTAACTCCAACGATTCAGCATCTCCAATCCTACCACTGATACTTGTTGAACAGACCAATGGCGATATGACCTATCCTAAATACATAACTTCGTATAACGCCAACTATGACGAATACTTGACAACAGAAACCACATTCAAGCTTGATCCGCAGAGCACCGAAAACGGACAATTTTACTATTGCGGAGCCGACGGCACAAATGGAGGAAACAACATCATGAAATATTTGACAAACACTGATTTATATTGCATTTTTTCAACGCCATTTTCAACATCACAACCGTTAACATGCACTAACGAGCCTGAACCATACATAACACTATCCCAGGAAGTAAAGCCATCTGGGTATCGCGGCCGTATACTCTGTGGAGTTGAAAATAAAGGCGGTGAAATGTATTCTTACCAATATAAAGTACGAATTTACCTCAATAACTGTATAAAAACAATCGATCTACCATCACTATTCAATTCCAGGTCTGCACAATACAATCAGATTACCAAGGATTCGAAGTAAATAACCTAATATCGTACACACAAGCTAACGACGTCACTAAAACAACAAATCCTCGATACAGGCTAGAGACATAAAGGACCGCCTCGAAGTAGAAGTATACGAGTTTTGTTACAGTCTAAAACAACATCGCGTTTTGTACACTCATCACATCATAAAAGCTCCTGGTTTGTTAACCGATCTTAGACTGATAAACGAACATAAGCGAACATTCAAAATGATAACAGACGGATATCTCATCAAAAACAACAATTTTGTCAGAGCTGAAAAGACCTACAAAGACGTCAGTATCTATTTTACATACCAACACCTTGATGCTCTCCATTTCACATAACTTCGTCCCTTTCACAGATAGAAATTCAAAACGAGATGATGGATTCGATCGCCAAGAGATACAAGAAACCAAGGGTGGGTAAATCTCCATTACACGCTCAGAAACTCATACCACACGAAGATCTGGCATTCGCTTTGTGGAAAAAGCCCACCAATCACGTTCTTAACTTCAACCCGATGCGAGAAGATCAGGCGCAACTTTGGGAGCACATTAATAAACTTATACGAGACGATGCCATAAGCGTAATCACGATAAAATCATTAGAATTCGTTTGTTTACGATGGAAAAACGATACCTAAGGATTTTTTCTTTTGTTTGCAATAGACAAACAGAGAATACGAAATTTACACAGGAGCATTCAACATATCCTAAGAAATAAAGGAAGATCCGCCGATCGTAGAAGTGGCAGATATTTGGATTAAAGTCATCCACCATAAGTTACCATCACCCGCAACAACATCAGGTCGCACCCATTCCAGCGAATCCTTCGCAATTTTATTCAATAACAATTTAGATCAACAAACTATGACTACCTCGTTTACACAAATTTGCCCGGAGAATTTATGCGAATACGCGTTCGTCGAGCAGTTTCCCGAACTTGGAAACACTGTTCGTTGTTGTTACGCGATGAGCACAATTCTGAGCTTTTTTAATATCAAATTTGAGGCGGATGTTCCTTTCTTAATAGACTCTCTCAAAGGAAGGATACTCCAGTGAATGAAGAATAAGTTATCAGACATAAGATTTTTTTTCAATTAATGGGTAACATTGTTCAAGAAGTAAAATGAAATTTAATAAAGAAGTAACAGTAAAAATTTATTGTCATTTTTTTCGATTATTCCTCATTCCTACTGAGCACCTTCACTTTTCTTCATCAAATTTTACAAATAACCTCGAATGAAAAAAAATTCACAATTTTTCAATTAATCACGGTCACTAGGATTTCCAGATTTAACGAGAGATGAACTGAGCCAAAGAGAAATCTACATACGTCATAAGTCATAACTCAAAGATGATTTTCTTCTAGCAATAAAATCCGTTCAAAATCCAGGTATCGAAATCGACAAATAGATTAATCAAACTCGAAATCGAAGCCAAAATGTTACAGTCGATACGTCGAAATCGAAATATCAAAACCAAATAGTCGATTTATCGAAATTCAGTCATCGTAATCGATAAAGCGATAATCGAAATATCAAAACTCAAAATCAAAATAGAAATATTGCAATTGAAACATTGAAATAAGAAACATCGAAATTAAAATATCGTAATCGAATCGATGTATGGAAATCAAACAATCACAATCGATATATCAATATCGATATTAAAATCGAAACATAAAAATATCATGGAAACATAACAAACGAGAAAAACTCACTCGATGTTTTCAAGTCGAAATCGAAACACCACAATCGAAATATCAGATCAGCAATCTCAAAAAAACACCATTCGACATTTTCGACAAAAGATAAACTAATTATTCATATGAATCATAATGATTTCACTTGACTTAAAAGAAAACATGCGCAATCCTTTCCAGATTTCGTATGTGCAATTAGAATCGTTCATATGAGAAGGAGAAGAGAAGAAAATTCTTAAAACGTAAAGAAATAGGTGGATTCAAAACTATCACCTCCAATAGGAAAATTTCCCTGCTGTGAAAAACACAACTGTTCAAATAAACGACGTTATACTTTCTTGACTCACGATTTGAAACCAGCTCCGATTTTTCGAATAAACAACATAAATCTACGACCAGGTGCAAAATACGCTTAAAAACAAGAAATTTCGCGAAATATTTCGAAAATTTGCTCGAAAGGCAAAAAATAAGGTAGTTTGTTTTGAACTTCCTAAGAAATCAAAAAATGTACGAAGTATATTTAACGCTGTTTCTGAGTTTATTAACAAAGGTCAATTCAAGTAAGTACACCTCAAACATTAATTAAATAATAAAGCTAGGTTCCTGAAGACAAAAGGAGCTTCCACGAGGACTTCGATGGCAACGATTCCTATCATTGAATGGATCAAAGACGAATACCTATTTTCATAAGTCGCCAAACCAAAAATCTCGAATGACCTCAAACACCAAATTCCAATCAGTGATCTACTTCTCTATTTCAGCCTCCACCATTCTTCCTTTAGTACTAATCACAAAGGAAAACGGCGATTTGACGAACCCGCAATGCATAACTTCATACAAGACCGACGACGATGGCTACCCCATTGGAAAAACAACCTTTAAAATAAACCCCGAAGACAACAACAAGCAAGATTTCTACTGCGGAGCTGACGATAGAAATTCAGGAAACAGCGTCATGCGATACTTAATAGATACAGATAAATTTTGCCTCTTTCGAACGCCTTTTTTTTCATCGAGACTCCTTAGATGCACCAATGAGCCTGAGCCATACATAAGGTTATCTGTTGAAATAAAAGAATCTGGTCTTCATGGTCGTGTATATTGTGGTCCTCCAGGCAGAGGCGGTGAAATGCATGCCTATCAATATAAAGTATGTATTTATCAAAACATAGGCTTGAATATCATTGAAATATCATTTTCAACCACAGGTTTGCACACCTCACTCTGTCTTTACAAGATCCAAAGTAAACACCTCAATTCATACTAAAAGCTGCATATATGTTTCAGTATAATCAAAAAACTTATTATTATCGTAGGACCAACCACTCAAGGATCGAGTTGAAGTAGAAGTATACAAATTCTGTTACAGTCGAAAAGAAAAACAAGTTTTATATACTCAACATACCATAAAATCGCCAACTCTATTAAACGACGAAAGATTGGCAAAGGAACGAGAGCACACATTTCCTTTGGAGATCAAAGGATATCAATGTTACGGAAATAATTTCGTCGCCGTTGAAAATGCTTATAACAAAGTGGGTTTTTATTCCGCTGTGTCGTAGCTTCATTCATTTTCACTAATGTCAAAATCATTTCGTCAGCTGAGAAGTACAAACATACGAAAATCAACTCTCGAGAACGTAATCAACACGTCGGATATCGATGTAATTGCTCAAAAGGTCGTACCACATGAAGATCTGGCATTTGCTTTGTGGAGAAAGACCACTTATCATGTTCTCAACCTTAAACCAATGAGGAAAGATCCAGCGAAGGTTTGGGAGTACGCTAGCAAACTTATACGAGACGATGCCATAAGTGTAATTATAAATTTACCACCAAGAGTAAGATTTCTTTACGTCGAAAAAAATGATTTTCAACGTTCTTTTTCCACCAGAAAAACATTGAATATGAAATTTTTACCGGAGCATTTATGGTGATCCCTGAAATTATTGAAAATCCCACAATCCTTCAAGTTGCCGACATTTGGATTAAAATTATCCGCCATAAATTTCCAGCACCAACTACAACATTAGGTGTCTCCTATGACGCCGAATCCTTTGCAATTATATTAAACAACAATTTAGACCGTCAAACCATGAATGAAGCGTTCCAGCGAATTTGCCCGGAGAATTTGTGTGCACACGCATTCATCGCGCAATTTCCAGAACTTGGCGACACCGTTCGTTGCTGTTATGCTAAGCAAATTATGTCGTACTTTTTCAACCTGAAGTTCGAATCAGATGCTCATTTTATAATCCACCCCTTCAACGATAAAAAGATGCTCTGAATGATATGACAAAGGAGTACTGAATTTTGTTTGTTCTTTTTTAAATTAAATTATAAATTACAAGGAATGGGTTGATGAATATTTAAATAATAGCGCTTTTTTTAACACTTGTAGTATTTTAAAAACTCACTGAATTAAATTTAAAAAAATGCAATTATATACCTAATAATCAAATATCATTTAAACATTCTAAATCATTTTTTTAAATTTTTTAAATTTAATCTCCGAAGCATATACTCGTATTACATCGCAAAACAAACCTTTAGCGCTATGAAGAAAGCTAAATTTTCACAGCTTCTCATCGTCAATCCAGAATCAACAGGTAACAAACTAATTTTCCTTCTGAACCACATTACTCTTTTTGAAAACAATGGCGATTATCTTTAAAGAAATGTCCACAACGCCTAAATGGAGTAAACTCATACCGGTAGAGGTGACGTAATAAAAAGAGGGGTGCGAAGGACGTCTTTAACTAACCTCAGACTAATGAAATAAAATAGACGAATGAAGAGGTAACAAGGATAAGAATTCCCAAACACGTCGTGACAATCACAACGATCATAGAAAATATGAATTATGCTGAGGGAGGCGGGTGGGGAAGGACGTGAGAAGAAAATTCGTCCAATTTCATAGAAGAAACGCAATCGAAACTATCACTTCAACGAGAA
>QBDW01000980.1:0-14845 GCA_003261595.1 Maconellicoccus hirsutus
AAAGAAATGAACAAAATAAACAAATTACGCAGAAAAGATGACGATAAGTGTATATCACGAAAAAATTCTTTGACGTTTCGTCAAAATACCGACCGGCTGGCGAAAACAACGAAACACGAAATGAAACGCGAAACGAAAAATAAATGACGAAATACGAAATGAAATGTCGTCTATACACTATTCGTTTTTCGCGTTTTCGCGATTTCGTTTCGCGTTTCGTCAGTTTTCACGAATAGTGTATAGCCGGCTTTAAGGCTGCCGTTTACGCTATGCGTTTATATGCTTTTAAATGCCAGTTTTCTTCGATAACGTCTCCCCCGAATTAATTTTTTTTTGTTATAAAAAATGAAGTTTCTGCAGCAAAATGAACGCATTTCAATGCATATTTATTTTAGTTTTTAAAACTTAAATACATAAGTATATATTTGAGAGAAAAGCATGATCTTTAAGCAGTGTGAAACGATTTTCGCGCATCTTACCACTACACTTACGTTATACTGATATGTAACTCGTTTCTATATAAGGTAAAGTACCAATAATGGATCAGCTACCAATTATGGATCAGAACTTTGACTGGCTCTAGCTCGTCACCATGTTATCTGATAAAGTCGAACGTACTCTCATTGGAAAGAGGAGTGTCTAATCTATGAAACGAACCCTTGGTCTATGTGTTTACGTTATACTGGTGGTCTGTGCTGCGTTCGGAAGCAAAAACTCGTTTTTCGCTCGTTTTTCCTACATGATTTAAAAACACGTGATTTTCAATTGCTCATAACTTTACAAAACATTGATCGAATTTCAAAAACTTTGCGTGCTTTTCAATGGTTGAAATTTGAAGAATTCAAATCCGAAAAAATTTTTCGAGTCGGAGAACTTCTATATGAGCTGCAGCCAGTGAAAAACAAGGAAGTAAAATTTCATTTCTTTTCAAATTACATTGGTTTTCTGGGGTTGATTTCGTGTTAGAGACCTCTTTAACATGTAATCAGAGTAAAGTTGCTGAAAAAAGTTGCCGTACGAGGTCAAAAATTTTAAGCCAAAATTGGTGTGATCCATAACTGGTTTTCATGTTTTTGATCCGTAATTGGAAACTAGCTTATTAGTTACAATTTTTTACAAACAATCCCAGACTAGTTACGAGTTAGAATAAGTTTTTTTTATGATTTTTGTACTTTTTAAATAAACTGTTTCGAATTTGAGAGTGAGTTTAATGAAAAAAGAAATGTTTGACCAATTATGGACCGATCCATAATTGGTATTTTCAAAAAGTCTTTTTTTTGGGATTTTTTTTACTGGGTTGGGTTCACATAGTGTAAAACATCACTTCGCACGCAACAAAACATACTCCGATGATTTTAGAGAGAAAATATTTTCTGATCCGTAATTGGTAGGTCAAAAAAAAGGGCACTTTTTGGTCACTTTTTGAACTGCATTTTTTCACCCCAACAAGGAATTTTTAGGCAGATTCAACTATATGTATGTGAAGTAGAAGGTTCAAACCCCATGTGGGACATCTTGGAAATTTAATTTCTCCCCCCGGTTTTTGGGAAATGGAAGGGGAAAAAAGTGATCCATTATTGGTACTTTACCTTACGTATTACGTATAAAGAACATTTTTTTCTGTGAGTGGTGCCCAAATGGTTTTTTTTTCCAAAAAGTACTTCCGGTTTTGTGCGCGCAGACTTGGGTAAATTTTCGAAAATTTAACCATTCTTAAGTGACGGCCTTTAATGGTAAAATCTCAAATTCTTTTTCCCCCTCCTTAGTTTCATCATTTTTTTTCTGTTTTTAAAATATGATTTTTAAAAAAAAAGATGAAAAATGATTTGAAATAAGTTTTTTAAAAACGAACGAACTGTTGAGTTTTCGTTTCAAAAGCTGTTTTCATTTTTTTGGAAATGAAAAAATATGTGAAACTGAGTAGAGAGGAGAGGAAACTTGAGATCTTACTATTGAAGCCCAATATTATAAAATTTTTGAGAATTAAAAATTCATGTAACTTGTCTATCGCGGTAAAAATCGAGGGAGAAAAAATATGGAATCATTACTAAACCTCTAATGAAGCTATATCACGGGATAAGTGTACGTGTGTACCGTGTAGTAAGTTGGGAGAAAACCGCGTAACCAAATTGTCAATATATACTACGGATTAAGTATTCCCTTTTATATGTACATTCGCTGATAAGTATTGAACGGCTATTTTGCGAATTGCGGTTCAAACGGGGGCGACGCGATGCCATTTTCAGTTTTACGGTTGCTAGCAGGTAGTGGTATTTTGGTCGAGGTATACGTCGCTTTACGCAGTTCGTTCGACGCGAAAATTGCACGCGTCGCGGCGAACATTTTCGTATTCGATAATTCGTTTCCCGTAAGGTTTACGGATTATTGCGTCGGCGTTATTAGGGTCGTTTACGAAGATCATAGCGATATTTAAAATTTATTTCGCGGCCATCTTTCTAATTGCATCCATTTACTTTAATGTCGGCCGAACGGATACAGCGATAGTGATCTTATACGCGGCGCGGTCGCGTTAAAAAATCAGCTTTTCGAGCAGGGCCGGTGATTGCGATTGGGATTCCTTTAACGTAACCGCGTCCTTCGTGTGGGTGAATTTTTTGTGCGATTTTACGCGTACGTACACACACGAGTGTACGAGTATGGTACGTAGTACGTATTACGAGCGAATGTAAAAATGGTATTTCGCCACCTCGTCGTTATTGCGTACAAATACGCTTTTTACGAATATGACGCCGGGATGTGTTCGCGTTGAAATATCTTGCCGCGACGACGTTTCGTCGTATTGCGCTAATAATCTTGTTACACGGATATGTACGAGTAATACGCCGTAAAAATCCCCAAACGGACGCGAAATTTTCCATTTTTATGGCCGACGCGACGCTAATAAAAGCACACGTCGGAAACGCCTTTTATATAAAATTAAACATAAAAATACAAGCGTACCGCGTCGTTTGTCGCGCATATCTACGCGATACACGTAAATAGTAAAATTAACTCGCGAAAGTCGTGCGTCGCGTCCACGCGGCCAACTACCGTCCGAACGAAATACGCGGAAATCCCTTTAAAATGAAATTGCACCTCATCAATATTCCGAATTGGTTTTACGTTAAACGATGTCCGTCCAATCATTGCGAGCTGATATTTACATTTCGATTTATTTTGTTTGATAAAGGTACAGAAAGAAGGAGCGTGTAATTCGTAAATAACTTTTCGCGTCGTAATGTCGCCGTCGTCGTGTCGTCGCTGTGCCGCGCGACCGCCACGAATCACGCGTCACAAAGGAACACGGCGAAAGGTTTTTTTCTCTCTTTTTTTTTTTTCATCAACGCGATAATAAAAATTCGAAAAAGAGAAGTGGAAAAAACGGCAAAGGCTGGCAATAAAATCTCTCTTTCTTCGGAAGGCACTTCATTAAAAATAAATTGAAATCTGTCAGATGTTCGGCGTCGCAGAAGAAATGTTGACAAAAAACAATCACTCTTAGTTACAAGCTAACTTATGTTGGGCTCGAATCACCTTTTCAACGTAAGGATCATTCTTAGTACCTAAGATGATACGGAGAACCGCATGTACCCTGTTCTTGTCTTTTCTTGTGCCACCGCCTGCTCTTTCCCCGCCTACTGTAACCCGCACGCGTTATCGTTATTGAAGTTTCCTGATCACTTTGGTCTTTTTTTTCTCCTTTCTAAGTTAGCTATACTGTTGAGACATTTTTAAATTAAACTTTCTCTTTTTTTTTCCTTTGCGAATGAAACGGTGAAAGATCGAGGGTTAGTTGTAACGTGTTAATTGTAATGTTACTTCGGCGATGTATTCTTCGCTCGTGTTGGCCAGACTGAGTAGATGTTGTAAGGGGGAGTGTGGTCATTAATGGTGGTAGCACTGGCGGTGCAATCAACGCTGTGTACGAATGATGGAGTATCGGAGCTCGAAAGTAATATCGTCTTCTCATGGACCGTGGTCGGTCAATGTGACTAATTATGAGCAACGGATTGCTGATGGAATGGGCATCTGGAGTCCGCTAATCGGCTGATGCCGAAGAGAGGATATCAAGAACGAACGGCTCCATCGTGGAATTGATAACTTGAGGCAATGCGGCCATAACGAACGCCCAACCGAATTTACCGCGGGATTATTTCGCAAATTCATCACCTTCCCGCGAAGGCCATCGACCTGTATCGAAACATCTGCTTAGTAATCCGTCTTGCGAACGAGTTACGTTCAAGATAACCTTAGTGTCTTCGTCGTAGATGCGAACTTTCTGCGGAAAAGCTACGCGAAAGCTTGGCGTAATCCGAGACAAGAGCGAATATGACACTTTTTTTCGTGGCGTGTTTCGTAAAGAAGAACAAGAACGGAAGAAAAAACGAAAACGAAATCGAGACAAACTATATTAAACGGAGCTCGGCAACGTGTTCGCGTAGAATTGCGCGACACGGAATAAAAAAGACTTACGCGAGTTCGTGGCACATCCCAGTTGCTAATCTCGTATTGTTTTTTTTTCGTTTTCTTATACGGTTCGCGCTCGTTAAATTTTACACAATGGCGAATACCAAAAACCGAGCGAACGTTGCCTCTTTGAAGTAACGTTTAAACGTAATTTTCGCATATATACATACGAACAATGTGCCAAGATAAAATCTTCGCCTCGTCTCGACTCTCGAGTGTACGTATCACATATACGCGTTGTTTTTGTCCTCTTTAACAAATGCACAAGCGGTGGAACGTGGTAAAAGGTGCAAGCGAGAGTACCTCGTACGTTGTAGTATTTCTTTTGCGATGATTTCACCCTCCCTCTCCCTTCTTCTCTTGTTCGTCTTATTTGACGATGGTCTCTGCGAGCGTGATATACGTCGATAGCGCATTTTTTTCATTGGCTTTTAAACAAATCGAATTTTTCACCTAATCAACTTATAGATACCTAACTACGTAGTTTTGTGGATGCTTACTGCGCGGTGAATTTAATTACGCGAAAAAAGGAAGGCGTAATCGATGGTAATTTTCAAGTTCAATTTACTTTTAGTTTTGTAAAATGTCATAAAACGAAATACCCCATTTGACGTTGAGCTGGCGCGCCCGATAGCGGATGAAGTGGCGTTTGAAAAAACGTCCGATTTGGAAGGGCGCGCGGGGAAAAAAGCTTCGAACGTCGACAAATTACCGCAAAGATAACCGCGTTATGGCGCGCGAAGAATTACGTTTTCCGTTATTTACGAGCGAGGTTTTATGCGTTTCGTTCGTCGCCGCGGCCTCGCTGCGTAAGTGCTTGGTGGTCGCGAGCGAAGACGAATCTCGTGTGATTTCATCAGGAAAATTGAATTAATATTGCAAACGGAAGAGGTTACGTGGTGCGGGACGTGTCGGCGTACGAGAAGACGACACGACCGGTACGTGTTTTCGACGCGAACAAAACTGAAACTGAACGAAGCCGCGGAGTGCGGAATTATACGCGAATAAAAAATAAAACTAGGTGAAGCAACGCCGTAAAAAGCCACGACACGAGGAGGCCGGCTTCATTTTTATATTTTCGCCATAACGAGCTAGAGCACGAGTAGCGCGCATCGAGAGCTGGAAATAAAGAGCAAGGTGGCCGGCGCTGTGCGAGCATAAAAAGCGCGGCGCGTCCACGGTACGACGACGAAGCGTTTTAAATTAATTAAAACCGATTTGGCGGCGCGGCATCGTCGTCGGTTCGAAACGAAATCGCGAAAAGTGTGCACCGGGGCGGCGAAAAAGCGTCGAAAAAAAATCCGCCAGCTAACCCGGTCTCGTATGCAATAAAATTGCGCGCGAACGAAGAAAAATGGTCGATTTTTATCAGTATCGCGTTTTTCGCGTTCGCCAGAGCGAGAGGGCCGGTATCCCGACGGAGTCATTATTTTCATTATCAGCTGTTATCAGAAGGGTCATTTTTCAAAATGAGCAAGAGCCGAGGACGCGGCACGCGGTACGCGGATTTAGTGTAACGGTCCGTGTAAACAATTTCAGGTGTACGACGTCGGTTAATTTTGGAAAACTGCCGGAGCGCGCGCCGTAAAGGGGCGATTTTAACAACACTCGTAGGACCAGCTCAGCGCCGGAGCCGAAGAGGAGCGCGAATCGAATTTCAACCTGTTTTAAAAACTTGCAAGATTTATAAAAGCACACGCACACGCAGCGCGGCGGTGGCGGCGGTGTAGCGCTGTTGGAGCCGAAGACGGCCGGATCGGATTGGCCGGAGGTGCGCGGTGCGCTCAGCAACGTTAATCCACGTACAACGAAGAAGTTAACGAAGTTATTTATGAACGCTGGGGAGTTCTCGGTACTAGACGAATTGCATTTTATTGCACGTGAATACGAGTCTATATTATTTCATTAAATTTTTCTCTCTTTCGTCGTATACGCGCCGAAAATGTTCCTTGTGTGGATATGGATACACGAACTCGAGAAGGCAGCGTATGAGCTCGAAGAGGTCAGCCGAGCCGCGGTTAATATGCCTAAGGCGATGCTACGATAAAATATCTCGTTAATAAGTAATGCCTTCCGGCGCCTCGCATCGTCGCGACCAATTTTCTACGTTTCGCCTTTGTCGTCGAATTTTAAACGCGTTTTACAACCTTCTTATAAATCGTTTCAACTCTTTTTTCCAGCGCATTCGCGCAAAAGCAGTTTTCTCGCGAATACTTCTTAATTCATGGTTCGTGACTTTGATACTTTTCGCCCACGTTAAATGGGCAATTACGTGTAACTTTTGATACCTACAAATATGTACTCGTATATCGTTCGAGCCATCTGTTGGTAGGAAGTACGAGTATATTCGCGTAGCTCGAATGCGGATTCGTCGCCGTCTCGCCGCAGCCTGACGAGCTAGCTGGTGTACCCGCGAAGAGAATATTTCCGGATCGTTGGCCTCTCTCCGCGCGCTTGTACCTGCTACCTGGCTCGAAAATACGTAACTACGATTATATCTCCATCTAGCGATACGAGAATTTCTCGCATGTTTTGATTACTTAATGAGATTTCTTTCAATCGACGCCCACAACTTGGATTCGACGACGCCGCGCCGCTGATCGAATAATCTCGCTCGTCAAAGTTTCCGGCGGAGAATGCGCGCCGCCGCGTCGATACCGGAATGCCGAGCTGCGAATTCCACCTTCGAGTTTAAATTTAAACTACGAATCGGAATGGGAAATCTGCGTGGAAATAATTATACGTAGATGCGGGTGTATAAGCGCGAGATGAGCGCGATGTTTGCATTTTTAAATTGAACTTCTTCGTGGCGAGTTTCGCTTGTACGTAGTTTCGAGCGAAGTTCGACGGAGACAAGAATGCGCCAGATTTTTTTCCAGACGGTTCAACTTAGTGAGGTGAATTCAGGCATAGATGTTGGCTGAATGGACGATTGCCAGGGGCCCGACAAGTCGCGGAAGCGATTATGTGGCGTAGGGGAACTCTCTACGAGATGTTTTTAACGCATTCGGAAATATTTGGCTTGCGATTTTTTTCGATTTAAAAAAGTAGATTTTTGTACGTTTTTTCGGCGTTTCATCATGATTCTGCTGAGAGAATTTTGAAACTTCGGGTTCAAGTGTTTTTTTAACCCCCAAATAATATAACTTTTTTTCAATATTTTCACTTAGTGAGATAAATCAACTTTTTCAACTCGAAAAAAATCGCCAAATCATCTTCAAATTATTTACACAGTGATCAACATTAATATTCGGACATAATCAAATTTCAATAAAAAACGGGAAAAAAATGGTATTTCGATGCGATTTTTGAAAAACTGACGACGAAATATGATAGTAGAGAGTATTAATTAAGTAATGTTTCGCTATCGCCCACTCGACTTATGTACGGTCCCTATATTTAACCAAAATCACAAAATTATCAAAAATTAAAACAAAATGGTAACATAAAAAGGTAACGAAAATATTCGTACACTTCTAAAAATAAATATCGAAAATTTGAAAAAAAAAAATGAATTAATACTTTACTTTCGATTACCGCACTCATCCTTCGTGGCATCGATTCCTCCAATTTTGATGTAATTTCTGGAGAAATCTTCTGCCACTCGTCCTGTGGAATACTTTTTAACTCTTTCTTACCGGAGATGTTGTATTGCTGCACCTTTCTCCCCAGTATCTCCCATAAATTTTCAATTGGATTGATTTTCGCGTTCATCGTAGTGTCAATAAACTCTAAATTTCCGACTCCTGGAGCCGCAAAACACCCCCAAACCATCACACTTCCACCTCCATGTTTTACGGTAACTTTTAAATTTCTTTTTTTTAGTTCTTCGTTTGGTTTCCTCCACACCTTGGCACGTCCATCGCAGTCGAAAACGTTGAATTTACTTTCGTCAGCGAATATCACTGATTTATAATAATTTAAATCGCTGTTTTGATTATCTTTGGCGAACTATAAGCGTTTTTTCCGGTTCCATTCGTTTGACGTTTATAAAAGGTTTTCGTCAAGCTGTGCGCGAATTGTAACCGTTTTTTTTATATATTTCGACGTGTAGTTTGGGGGTGAAGTTCCAAATTAAATCGTTGGAGGAACTCTGAAGGTAATTTCGACGCGATAATAGTAGGATTTTAATTTTGAATTTCACAAATATTAGAAAGTACACATATTTCTCGAATTTGATTGGACTTATTTTGACACTGGTTCGCCGCATCGTGTGTACGCTATTTGGACGCGCAATAAAACTGACTCGAGTTTACGTCAGAAAAGCCAAACGCTCGGCTTCAGATGTGGCTAAAGTTTTACAAGTTCGGGTACCGCTTTTGACCGGATATTGGCGAAAGTTGTTGATTAAATAGACTTTTGGGCAACGTCGGCGATGGAAGTTCGGCGAACGAAGTATCGGAAAATTATTAATAAGCTTGTTTTTCGCGCAACAACGCGACTGACCGTGGTTACGAATAGCGCGGCCGAGAAAAGGGCGACGCGACGTGTTAATTTCGCGCACGGCGTTTTCAAGACGAAAGAAGAGGGAACCGATATACGGCGGAAAGTTTGATTATAGGAAATGATAAGGCGAGCGTGACTGTACGTTATCGCGGTGACACGATGATGACGAGCGACATGATAAAAATATTTTACATCGGGTGCACCCCTGCCGCACCGCTCGGCTCGATACGCAAAGGAAACTTTTCGTCGTGAAAAATACGTTTTCGTAGATACCGTTTGGCCCTCGTTCGCACGATGAAGCGGTAATTTTTACCAAATCTAGGTCGATATTAGGTGCCGCGCGGCGGTTGCGGCGCGGCGTGGTTCGCTAGAGGAGGAAGAAGAGAAAACTTACACGTCGTTCGGTGTACCAAACTGGCGTGAAATAGGTTTTCGTATACACGCGTATATATACAAATGGCAGCCGAGGCTTTTGTCGAAACGAAAATTGTCTGACGTTGTTAATCAAATCGTCGCCGCGGCGTCTACGAAAATTCACACGCCGCCGAGTCGAGAATAATTTATCGGCGAAATTTGCAAATGCGGTTAAGAATAGGTGACAAAATGTAACGTCGAATGTTGCTGGCGTAGTTTTCGCGTACGACAAACGATACGATAAAGCCGCAGTAAATGAGAATTCTCGTCGTATCTGCCTTCGTCGTCGGTTCGTCGATTTGTTGATGTTACAAGGCGAATAGCGCGTAGCTGAATGCTGTGTAGTGTGTAGCTGTGTACCTGTTGCCCGGTACCTGGTAGCGTTACCGCGCCTGGAAATTGCGAAAGTTCGTGTTTGGGAAACAAATCACGAGATGGGAATGGGAAACGTTGCCGGAGAAATGATGCGATTATCGATCAAGCTGCGCCTCAGATAAAACGTTCGATGGTTGAGACGCCTAGACGATTACCTGCGTTATTCGTACAGTGTGCGGCGAGATGCATCGCACGCCTTGATTCGAAAGCGAACGTGATCGAAATGTAAAAAAAAGCGAAAACATTGCGCGAGTAAACCATCGTGTTTACATATACATGAACCGTCGCCGTTGGTGAAATTAGAATAATTCTTCTCGCTTCGACGATGGATAAAGCAGAGGTTCTAGTGTACCGCTGGTAAACACCTAAAACGTGGCGGGGCGGGGCGGCGGCGACGGTGCCGAAGAAAAATACACCAATTCGACGATATTATAGTCGAGGAGTCGAAGTACATGCTTTTACGTTGATCAAAGCGCTCTTAGATTATGGTAAGGACCTTTAAAAGTTTACTCGAGAGAACGTTCTTCTGGCCGGGCTCGTGAAAAATAAGGGGAAAAAAGGTAATTTAAGGTTAAAGAACGTGATATAAAAGGCGGGAATCAAAGGAATAGGTAATAACAAGGGAACAATGTATATATATCGTTACTCAGTCCAACAAACACAAAAGGCCGAATTCAAAAGAAGCCGTTTTTTTTTTTCAAAACTCCTTTCGAGTTTACTTCTTGCTTCTTGTTTCGCGTCGTCGTCGTCGTCGTCGTAGTCTCTAAAAAGCCATATATATATATTTCTCCATTATCCTGCAACTTCAAACAAAATACAAGAATAATCGAATTGACATTATCGATAACGCGGCAAATTCCTCTTGCCGTCGCGACCTTTGCGTGTTTTTATTAGATAATTTTTTTTTCTTTGCTCTTATACCTATGGTAACTTTAGATTACCCTAACGGTAGGTATCGAATATCGTGCAATACGATATTACGACGAAAAAAATTGCCGTTTTATTTATTCGATGTACTTCCCTTTTTCTCCTTCTTTTTTTACAACCTTCTTTTATTGCGCGCAATTAAATCATCGCGTCTTTGAACAAAAAGTCAAATAAATCGCGAATGTTTATCGAGCGGCTTTTACGATGCGCAGTTTATGAGAGAGATACGCGAGTTTCTTCCCCCTCCCCTCCGCCTGTTTAGTCCGTAGAATGAAACGAATTATTGAAATTCGACGAGTTTTTCACTCGAATTTCTTTTACTTGTTCGTTTGATTTTCTTCTGCGAAATTTAGATAAATCGTCTCGCGTGTTTTTGAACATACTGCTAATCGACGAGACCTTTTTCGTGGCGGGGTTTCACCATCGTGCCGTAGTGCGAGGAAATGAAAAAATTCAAAAATAATGTAAAATAAAAATTTTTACCGGTAAATTACATTAATTTACTGTAATTTACTGGTAACTTACGGTAATTTATGGTAATTTACGGTAATTTATCTGCCGCGAACTTGGGGTAATTATTGCAATTTATCAAGATTATGCCATAAAATGACCTTTGCAACAATTTTGTTGTCATTCGCCTTTCCATAATAACGGTAATTTACCCCAACTGTCATATGCTTCTGATTTAGATTTCAGCCAAATGTCCGAGAAGATTTTTGTAACATCAATTACGATTGAGAGTTATTATGAATAGAAAAAAAGGAGTATGCGGTAGCGAGCATTGCAAAGTAATGTTAGGGGGGTTTGAGGGCTAGCGAAGCTATATGGAAAAAATTTAAAAGTGTATGCGTAGTTGCGCATCATAATGCGCTGTTCAAAAATAGTATAAACCTGATTTATCTATGAACTTGAAAATTTTTTTGATGGAAAATTAAGAGTCACCAAGAAATACTTGTCGAATTTTTTTTCAAGTAATTTCTTTTGGGACTACAGTATACCGTTTCGTGTGACGAGGGAATGTTTTGATTTAGGGAAATTTAGGACCATCGACCAAGTTAGAGCTTACAATAAGCGATAATCTGTGGTAAACTGGAGCGACGCTATGAGCAGTCCGAAACGATGATACGATAGGGGAACGCGAGGCGATATTGGTACGACATGGGGTGAAATTTCGATGCGTTACCTGGTTTTTAGGCCAGCAGAGAGGGTGCGAAGGATAAGATGGGGCTTGTGATGGGTTGCGGCGTACGACGTAAAATACGCGACGATCGCGTCTACGTTTAAAAGTAAATTGTAACATGCGAATGAAATGGTAGCTAAGAAGTTAAAACGCGAAAGAGGAAGGCAGAACGAGTGGAGGTAATTTTAAACGGTAGACCGAAAGGGAATATCGAAGTGGGTGCGAGGAGAGGGTGAGGTGAAATTTAGCCAACTTGTATACGCGATATATACAATAATGGGTTTCGCTTTAATGGAAGCAACCGACGTAGATAGGTGGTAGTAGGTACAGAATACAGATAGGAGGTACTGCTGGTACACGTTATGGCATCGCAGCGAATTGTACACGGGACTTTTCTTTGTGTGTAATAAGAAGGTTTGTCGGGCGTAGAGAAAATGCCATTTTGCGTAATTCGGCGTCCGGGTGTTGCGTACGTATTTATATGGTTTGGTTGTTGGATTTGTGTGTGTGTGTGTGTGTGTGTGTGTTGTAGTGTATCGTCATGCGGAATCTCTCGTCGTCGCTGAGAATGCTCGTCGCCTGGATGTTGCGGTTTCGTCGTATTTCAAAACTGGATATTAGAGGTGGTGCGCGACGCGCAGGAGGTCTTTTTCGTTTTACTTTGTTTGCCATATCGAGTACGGCCGTCAAAAGCTTGCAATTAGTCGTCGGTTTGTTTCGAATACGACGTACATTTCGTCGGTTCGTTGCGGGCTGCTCGGCGTGTTCAACAAATTGGTTCTGCTCGGAGGAAGTTGTCGAGTGTGGATGAGATGAAAGTAGAGAGCCGTAGTCGTTGGTAAATGTGCTCGAACACGCGTCGTGTTTTCTAACCTTTGTCGAAGAATCGGGTGTTTTTCTTTACGGGTCGACTTTTGTCGCGGTAGAATGCAAGGGTGAAGGGAGATGTTTGAGCTGCGAGTGCCTATTTATACCTCTCCACGTCCTACACAACGAACTCGGGCTGGCCTACGCGGAGCGAGAAAATTTCTCAAGGTTACGAGTATAAATCATACGATATTACGCGTATAATCGCTAAAGGTGATCATCGAAGGAAACGTCGACGCTGTGGCATCGCGTGCTTGCGCTAGTGCCACCTCCGGCACACGGCGTTTCTCGTTTCTTCACCCCTATTTTCGTAGTATGTAGTAGGTAGCCAGGTACATTCGTTCGTCGTACGTTTATAGGTTCTCTCACCTCGAAGCTTTAATTAGGTGTTAAATTATTATATTTTCGGTCGACGACGAAGGCGCAAGTTTCACGCGAACGAATACGCATTTCCTGTTGCGTCGATGGCTCCGGCTTATTGGGCTTTCGGCGCGTGTAAATTAAATTAAACGAGCGGTTTACCGGCCTCGTGCGAAGGCGATACTCGAGTTCGACGTATTTTCTCCCTAACGAGGAGACTTTACGTACCCCTGGTATTTTTCTATTCATATTTCGTTTCTCGTTTATTTTTTTTTCGCTAAATTTTCTCACGCTGACTCGTTTACCGCATCTTTCTACCTCGACGGAAGACAGTTGTTTCGCATGATCGGTTCTTTTTTTCGGCGCGCCCCGATAGCGATGTCGAAGTAAAAAGAAAGGAAATTAGCTCGCGTATGTATTCGGTAAATAGCGTGTTTACGAGTTCCTTTGTGAAGTTTGACTACCTCGACGCTTCACCGGGCCCGGCGTCGATTTATCTTCGCTAAATTTATAGACTGATTCCGTATGTCGCGAGTGAGCGTAAACGAAATTCACGCTCTCAAGACGGGTAATTTTCGTATACGTAGTTACGTACGAAGCCTCGGCGTAATGCTAACGCGCGAAGAAAGTGAAAAACGTAAAAAAAGACAAAGGAACTAGATGAGAGCGAAAAAAAAAAGCATAAAGGAAATTCCTTTCAGGATGTCGTTAAATGTTGGGAAATTTGCTCGAAACATGGTATATTTGCGGCGCGCGTAGACAAATCGATGGCGTGAAATTGATGTTTGGATTTGCGAGTGTAAAAGAATATATGTGTACGAAAGTGTTTCATTTTTGGCAGAGCGTCGGATTTGATGCGGCAGCTTTCTCGTTTGTGTACGTTTGCGAAAAAACGCCATCGTTGCAGGCGTATTTGTAAATTTTCGAGCCGGCTTTTTTTCTCCCTTTTACGATGCGTATTATCGAAAAAAAAAATATCCGATTGTGTGATTTTTTTTCGTAGCATTCAAATTTGTTTCCGTTTCAATTTAATGTTCGACGTCGAGCTTTCTGGCGGCGTCGAATATTACGTCGAACCTTAGATTAATTTTCGTGCTAGGAGTGAATTCGCATTTGACCAAATAAGCGTGATAATTTTTTTAGCTTTGAATGTACATTTTTGTACGTCGATAAAAGAGAAAAAACGCGGATATTTTGTATTTTTTTCGTTTTTTTTTTTTTGCGGAGTAATCGATTTTTGCTGGCGGCGTTACATCAAATTAATTAAAAGAAATGCTTTGGTTTTTTTTTCGATGTGGTAGGGAAATGTCTACGTGGTGGTTTGTATCAAACGGTCGTGTTACACGGAGTGTTGTTTCTCCCTTTTTTCGCAGCATATTCGATCGAAGATGCGGAGGACTGCGGAAATTGAAAGTTAGGTGACCGGGATGTCTATTTTAGCCCTTCGTAGGTGTTATGCGATGAACGTGTTGGGTAGAAACTGACGAACTTCATTTTTTATATTCTGATTTTGAGATCTCAAAATCAGAATATAAAAAATGCTCATTCAAAATTTTTCTACGACTCTCCTATCCTTTCCTCACCGTGGAGGGGGAGGGGGGTCAAAAATAGCGAAAAATACGAAATTGTCGAAATATGAAAAAAATAATAATGATAATGAAAGTAGATTAAAGGTAAAGAAAACTACCCTTACAAAATTTTCCTCCCTCTTCAATTTTTCACCATCAGTGATTCCAAAATTTTGAAAAATAAAAAAAATGTAGGAGTGGGGCGGGAAAATTTATACCAGGTCATTTTACTTGCTTTGTC
>QBDW01000982.1:0-77483 GCA_003261595.1 Maconellicoccus hirsutus
AAAAAAATATACAACTCCATTAAATAAAAAATCCAACAAAAAATCCAGCAATTTTTCAACCCAAAATAAATTCCACTCGGTTATTCGCCAACTCCAACGATTCCTTCATCCTCCAAACAATTCCTCCTCAAATTCCCCCACTTTCCCTCTTGCAAAACCCATCTCAAAAACTTTCCATCTGTTGCAAAATGACGAAAAAATTCGCATCGGAACGGACCCCTCGTTAAACATCCTTTTTATCGTCGAAGTTATTTTTAAAACAAGCGTAAAATTGGACCAATCACGTATAAACTCGTTCGCACGGAAAAAGGACACGAACATCGTTTGAAATTTTCATCGCACCGTTCACGACCAGAAGGCGTAAAAAATGGTCGAAAATTCCACCAAAAACAACAGGTCCTAGTAATTTTTTACCTTTACGCGTCAATTTTTAATACCTTTTCGTTTCGCGTATTTTTTTCCAGCTTTTTGAAAACATACATATATTCGCACATACGAGAAAAAATAGCTAAAAATCGACTCCGCGTACGAGTCCTTTATTCGAAACGACGCCCTTTCGAGTAATAACCATTAAAATAGCACATCCGACTATAACAACTTCAAACAGCGCGCCGGCACAAAAAAATAAGAGAAAAAGAGCCATAAAGAGCTAATTTAAAATTCCGTGAAAAAGCTTTTCATTTATACGAGTCTCATTAGAAAGCGTGTAAACGCTGTAGAAAAATTACCCTCGTCTTCACCTCCCCGAAGTCCTCTTCCT
The DNA here is from genome assembly GCA_003261595.1 of Maconellicoccus hirsutus. Taxonomy (NCBI): domain Eukaryota; kingdom Metazoa; phylum Arthropoda; class Insecta; order Hemiptera; family Pseudococcidae; genus Maconellicoccus; species Maconellicoccus hirsutus. The sequence goes on from QBDW01000982.1 coordinate 761, forward strand.
GTTAGACTGCATTTCTGAAAAAACCATTTTTCACCGAGTTTGTCAACTCCGTCTTTCGTCGTTTCGTGTCTATTCACAGTATCGTACTTGAAATACGTATTTCCAAAACTCGCCGATAAAGGTAAATCTCAAAGTCGTAAAAAATTTCGCCACGTAATGGAGCAAAAAAACGCTACTTCGCCAAAATTTCGGCGAACGGAAATGCCAAACAAAGGAATAAACGCTATCTCATTACGTATACGAGAAAAAGGTCATACGAGATCCAAATGCTTCTTACGTACTTGGAAATATGCAAAAATTAAAATACTCCAAATACCGAGCGATTTTCGATATTAAAATAATCCCGTCAGTGAATAAAAACAAAGGGTTTACTCTCTCGTACGAAGCTTCGCCTTTTTTTCACCTCCGAATACGACAAAGGATTAATTTTTTCTCGCGTCGACCTAACGAGTACACACGTCTAAATATGGTTTCGAATATTCGAAAAATTCCTATCACCTTGGAGCGAAAAAAATAAAAATGCCGCCTTTTTACGCCAAAGGAAAAAAAAATCGGACGATACAAAAGTAAAACTTGCGTCTCAAGGTCGTTATTTTTTCACATAACTTCGCGTGTAACATTTACGTAACCGATTGGACGGTTTTTTACGAAGAAATTCCACCGTACTTTCTCCGGATTCATTTTAAAGCATTTAAAAACGCGAATCTTCCAAAAACTCCTTCAAAAGGAGAATTTCACTAGTTGGGAAGCCGCATAGGGACGAATTTATATTCGAAGAGAGTAAATGGGCGGGGGGGATACGTACAAGATTTCTCAACACAACGCACGTAATGTTAAATTTTCAGACGACGAATTAATCCGTTCGCGATGCGTGTTCTTGTTCAAATGCACAATTGTTATTTATCGTCTCGAGAACGAATGACGTCATCGGTTGACGGAATTCTTACGAGGAGAAATGTCCTTTGGTAAGAATTAAATCGCGTGGTTTAAATTTCGGTCGTGAAAAGCGGAATAGCGATGACGAGACGATTTCATGATTTTTATTGAATTGGAATTCCCATGCTTTCTAATGAATTTTCAATTTTACGGAATTTTCTAGCTACTTTTTTAAAAGGCTGGACTCATGCGAAGATTTAGCTAATTTTTCCATTTATTTTTTTCGTATTTTCCTACATTGGAAAATTATGGCTTATTGAAACAATACGATTACATTAAAAATAGAAAATCATGGGAAAGCGAAAGACTATTCCTACTCCTTCAATTTTAAATTCCATTTAATATTTCTATTTTCGATGAAATTATTTCCATCCCATTGTCTCGTAAAAATCCCCAAGGTCGAAATCTCTCCTTAATTCTACACGAAAACGTTCAGTCAAAGGAACACCTCTCACACATGAAAAAAATTCCCCGAAGTAATTACGAAAAATAGTTTTTTGGCTTTTGTTCGACTGACTTCAAGGTTTCGCCCCGTGAACTTGCCCCCTTTCAACTCTTCACCTCGAGAGAAGAAACCTTTGGCGAAACATCCCTCCTGCGGTGCTTCCTTTTGATAAGAACGAAAAAAAAGCCACGTTACGCGAATCTTCCAATTATCAAAACAGGCTTATTCGTCGAAAGCGTAAATTTTTCGAATTGTCTTCGTCACTTGAATGAAAATTCGTCTCGAAATGAAATTTTAAAATAACGTAATTTTCGTCTTCGTAGCTTCTTTTTCTGTCACGAACGTCGTCACGTCCTACATCGAGTTCAGTGTTGCCACCGCCAATTAATTTCACTACGCCGGCGAAAAAGGAAGACCTAGAATAATAATTCGAAAAAATAACCCTCAAATTTCGCGAATAAATTGTCTCACGATTATACCTCGACAAATGGTTTCTCGTGTTATAAAAATAACGTAATTTTCCGAGCTGCCAATAAAGCGAAAAAATTACTACTTTGGAAACGCACGAAAAAAAAGGATGGATCTCGATACTACGAGAAAAAAATAACGGTAATTTTAAATCGACCCCCCAAAAAAATCCATAGGTGAAAAAGAGCCAGCATTATCTCCACTCGTCAATCCGTTCATCTATTTACAAAGAAATCACGACGAATCATTCGCGTAGTAAATTCCGAAAAAAAAAATTCATTTGCGTCATAAATTCAACAAACAATCGAATTTTATTCGCGATAATAAACGTTCGCCAGGTGTTCATCAAAATGGAACGAAACTTGTACGAGAGGTGAAGAGTAACATTCCAATAACAACGCTCGAAATAAAAACTACCGAAGACTCGGGGGCAAGTAAATGCGGTAAATGTGCGTAAGGGGAATTTCAAAATTGGCCGATTTTCAGGTGTACTTTTTTTCGAATTGTCTTCCTTCGTTTCCAGGAAGTAAGACGAACGCGAGTTGGAAAAGGTTTAGTTTTTATGGTGTTGGCAAAATCTGTTTAGGGAAATTGACTGTTTTTCCGTTATTTTCATAGTCGAAACATTCTACGTGTTTCGTCAGCACCTTCGTTTCACGTTTTGCGACAGATTTATCAGTATTTTTCGAACTTGGGGAATACGTTGATGTTTTTTTTAGATGTGTTTAGTTCGTAGATATTTTTGTGAACGAATTTTCCGGCGATTTTTTGCGAAATTTTCGATTTATTTTGTAATTATTTTTGTTTTAATTTATATTTAAGCGTAATTTAAATTTTCAATTTAAATTATTCATATTTTTTTAAAATGAATTTTTCGTCGAATTTTCATGTTAATTCTTTCGAAGCAATTAAAAAAAATTGTAACATTGGTGAATTGAAAATTTTTACAAGTTTCCACAAATTAGTTCATTTTTTGACAGTTTTTTCATTTTTCCAATTTTTTCATCCATGAAATTTGCATTATCAGTTGGGAAAGTTTTTCATTTACAAATCATCTATGGGATTTTTCACAATTTATGATCGATTTTCATTAGGTGGGGCGACTTTGAAAGCGCGAGGTAACTTTGAACAAAAAATTTTGAAAGCCCCCTTCGGAGTAATTTGTTCAAAAAATTTATATAAAAACGAAATTTCTAGATTATTTCACGTATTTTTAAAAAATTACCCCCTCCCCCCATCACGGTCACGCTGCTCACATTTTTGTCGTTTTCTCGAAAATTATCCTTTTTCGAGTAAATTTTACGAACCACATCTGAATTATTTATTTTCCGAATTTTCGTTTTCAATGATTTCCAAATTCATTTAAATCATTGAGCTCGAAAGAAAAACTGACATTTACACGCTCGAACGAATCTCAAAATGGACACAGATTATGTCAGATTTGTGTAAAAAAAAAGCTCTGAATCGATGCAAAATTGAACAATATACCACGCTTGTATGGATTTTCAAGCTTTCATTTCCATAAAATTTCAATTCACCAACGATCGATTTTTATCGTTTAGACGATTTTGAAAAAAATTCAGCGATATATCAAAATTTGCAGGTTTTTTCATGAATACAACCACACAAAGAAAACGTCTACGTGAAAGCAACAATACAACTAAATTTAATGAAAATTGTTAAATTTCAAAATGTATCGCCATGATCTCCAAAAATTGCGTTCTGCGATTACCCCCGCTCCTCGCCCTCGCTGAACACTAAATTGAAACAAATAAACCCTGAAACGCGTTAAAATTGCTAAAATAAATCAAACCGTGCGGACGCGAAATACAATTAAAACTCGTAATATTCGCTTAATTTAAATGGAATACGTCGCTAACGCGTGATTCAACTTGTATTTACATTACTCGAGACTCGTGAAGGGAAAAAAATAGCAATAGAATCGGCGAAACTCACGGCGATAATTTTCCAATAAAAATCACCCATGTACTTTAAATCTGTATTACGAAAAACGTTATGGCAAAGGAGAGAGGGGGGAGGGTTGCACCACGCGAATACATTTTAACCGAGAAATTTCTTGTTTGATTAAAGTCAAGTTGGGCGATGAATTATTCATGGTTTTCATTCATTTAGTTGGCATTTCGGGTAAAAACACGCAGCGACTTACCATCTGGATCTTCGAATCTGGCATCGTATAATAAAAAATGACCAGTGGAATTAACAGATTTAACGATCAGCCCGTCTTCGATGTAGAGTTCGCTACCTAAAGATGCCCATAATCCGGTTGTGTGCTGTGGAAAATAACGCGTGAATTTTTTCCATATTTTATAAATTTTTGCGAATTATTAAACGAACCTCGTTCGAGTATCGGACCATATTCAAAGGTAACCAGTAACATCCTATGGGAGTATGAACATAGTCATCTTGTTTCCATACTTCTATTAATAAACCTCGGCTGGTATTTTGCGTTTCGCTGAAAAAAATCGCCGAAATTACGTTCGTCGTTCGAGTAAACGAGTTTTTCGCATAATTTGAAATTTAAACTTCATGATCATACGGTACTCACAAGAGGTAATCTTGCTCCCAATGCGGATTGTGTCCTTTCACAGCGACCGTTGTTGTACGACATCGATCCAATGTCAGAGTAACATAAGTGCAATATTGACTCGCTGCAAAAATACCATAAAAATCATACAACCGCTTGTAATTATTTTTATAAATATCGCAATTAATGAGAAAACCGCCGAGAATTTTTTTTCTAGACAAACTCTCGAAAAAAACCGAGATTAAAAATTATCTAAGATATTCATTCAAAAAAGAAAAAAAATCTAGTTGGCGTAAATTTTAATTTGTGTTCGGAACAATACTTCGCAGAAAATTTTCCGGTGCTTTTATAATACAAAATTAATCAAAAAATTCGCGCAAAAAGAGATAAAAATGACGATACTCGTAAACCGACACGAACAATTAAAAAAATCTAGTATTAATTCTTCCCATAGTTACAAAAAGACTAAAAAATTCTGTTCTTCTGGTAACACTGAAAAAAAAAATTAAAGTTGATTTTTTTTTCATTCCATAAAACGAAATCTCAGAAACCATATTTTCCAAAAGGAAAAAATACGTTAAAATTTTAATGAAAATTTTAAATTTTCCATGTTTTCACAAATACACCCCAACCTGTCCTTCCTTCGATCCTAATTATCGATAAGTTCAATAACATGTAAAACAGTTGGGCATAATCAAAAACAAGTTTATTTTTCCGACTTGTGACAGCATTTGTGAAAAAGTCACCCTTCCGTATCCGAATTTTAAAGCACGTCACGCTACACAAGGTGAACGATCGGAATGACTTCATTGTGGGCTCAATCACCACGAACGAAAAAAAAAAACCTGTAAACTTCCAACTCGAAAAATCTATTCCCGGGTAACGAAATCGGTGGCTAAATATGTCCGAAACAATGTTAAATTATTCAAAGGGTCAATTTTTTATAAAATGGCGCAGTTCATTCACCGGCCATATCCACGTAATTACCTTCGAGGTTCTGTATTGCGGAACAAAAAGCTAAGACTCGTATAAAATCTCGTCGAAATAAATCTTCGAGTGCGATCTCGTAATTCGAGACCAATGTTTGTTTTAAAATTGTTAACATCTGTTCAAACGAAGGTACAACGCACTTGTTCAATTAAAACTCGCAAACGTTGCAGCCGTTTAAGCCATTATGTGCTAACTTCAGACGAGTTTGTTCATCGGAGAATTTCTCGGATGAGATAAAAATTGCGATTTTAAATTAAATCTGAGCTGCTTAAGCGTAATTACTGTTCGGGCTTTGAAAAACGTAAATTTTCACGTTCCGTACGATATCGTTTTCAAGGTCTTGACGAACCGGAAGACTCGTAAGAAATAAGTAAAATGTGATTCGTTTATTTCGGTTGATTAAAAAAAAAAAAAAAGCGCGCGAATACGATAAATTAAACTCGTTAAATACGAAGATAAATATTGAAATTGTCCTATGTCATAAAAAAGCAAAATTATTATTCGAAAACAAAAAGTTTCGTCATTGAAGTGAAACACGTGTCAGGGAAAAACATTTTTCTCCATAACAATGTCATTTTTCACCCAAAGGATGGTTTCACATCGGTGATAAAATTCTCCCTAAAAAAAACAATACGAGTAATTTCACCTATTTACACAAATTCCTACATCGTGAATTCCAACTAAAGAAAAATTTCGAAAAAAATTACATCTTTTGGGTAATCTCACCAGATAAACATTCGATATGTAAATTACCTCGCAAAACATCGAAAACCGGCAATTTACTCGTGAAAATTACGACGACAATTTTCATACATTGAACCAATAACAATACCAACAACCTTGATGAACATCGGACCGTATAAAACAACAGTAAACGAAAGCTACCGTTTCAGGTGAAAACAAAAATATTGGAAATTTTCCTCGGCCGACGAGAATCCGCCAAACAAATTAATGCTTATTTACATGTGCACTTTTGATTGCTACAATTATCTAGATGCCATTTCGGTTGAAAACAATTTGTTATTGATAAAACACGATTTGAAACTAAATGATAAATTACACGGTGTATCCTTAGACAAACCGCATTGGCAATAATTACCGGTATAATTTTTAATTTCGCGTTTATCATTAACAAACATCGCATATAATGTAACGATTTTCGATTAATTTTTAATGTTTTTATTTTTCATTTTCTAAAAAATTTACAACGATTTGGACTAGCGTTGCATTCGACTTGAATTAGTCACGCTGTGTTTTTTTTTACGCATTAAAAACACACGTAGGTCGTAGATCTGTTGTCGTCGTATAACATACGTGAGATTAATTTTAGCTAATTTATTCTCGTATTTCAATAAGATTTCAAATCTTAATGAGATGAGATTTTTTATAATCATACAAGATGGAGTTATTTATTATGGAACGTTTCGGGAACGAGATCTGTATTTATTTTCAAATTAGCCACGACAGGCGTATCGTGTTTTATTAATTTTCGCGAAATAAAAAAGAGCATAATATTTGTGATAAATTACGTCGACGTTTTGGTTGTAATGTTAAATTGGAATTTACTTTGTCGATGGAAATTGTAGTTCGATAGAGTGGAAAATTTTCAAGCTGATGGCGAAGTTTCGTGTTTCGAGTGAATCCATCAATATCGAGCTTTGGGTTTTCGAGTGATGCCGAAATGATAAAAACCTTTTACTGTAGCTGCCCCGGCGTTAATTAAAATATACACGATGAAATCGTAATTTTTCAAATTTCACGAATAATATTAATATAATCACGTCCGTGCAAATAACGTATAAAATATTTCGTAAAGTGCGGAAGTAAAAATAGCACGTGTTTGTAAAAAGCTAAATCACTGATTGAATTTCTCTTCAAACAAAGTCTAACAATTTTCGTCAAATTTCCAACCTCGAAATTTGAATTAAAAATTCAACGTTATCAAAAAATATAAAAAACTTTTCGGATAATCGACATTCGGTTCATGCTGCGTTACCGACGCGTCTTATCAAAATTCGTATTTCTAGTTTTTTCACGATTACGTTCGGATATTCGTCAAAATAATGAGAAATATCAAAACGTACGATAAATTTAAACACATAATTCGTCTATTCCGAATACTAAACGAATTAATTAGTGAAAAAAAAACGAAAACCGAAATACGTCCAAGAACTACCTCGAAATCTCGGCGATTACGTAACACGTAAACAAACGACGATTTTCCGCCATTCAAAGCACGATTACAATTTCGAAATCACTTTTCTAATTAAAATGGTCGAAATTACTCGACACATTTTCATTAATTCACGAGCAAAATGAAAACATCACTTACTGGTACTCTTGTCTCCGGAATATTGTGCTTGGCGCACTGTAACACAGAAAAAAAAACACGAATTCGTTACAAATTTCAGAATGCAATTTCATAAATCATATTTAATTGCGTTAAAACAACGATTATATATCGTTGATTGCAGCATCGATGCAATTCGAATGATAACCCGGTCGTCGCTTTTCTTATCAGTAACGTTCGGATCACCGCACGTGTATGTAATTTTCCCACGAGAGATTTTCATGCGATTAAAAAGAAAGCAACTCACCTATTACACTCAACAATGCCATGTTTCTTTGATTATATCCGATGTAAAGTAATCCTGCGTGCAGAAAAATCGCATATTAGTACGTAAATACGATAAGGCTACAGAATATCTCAATAATTAAATTATTAATCGCTAACGACTTGGGAAATTTCAAAATATCGAATCTTGCTGAAGCACGAGATGAGTCATCGGAACAGTTACACGTTATCAATTCGTCCAGCGCAGCGCCGGAGTCCTGAGTATCGGTATTTCGATAATTTTAAATAAACTCGAAAAAAGGCTCATTTTACGCAAGATATATCGATCGAATACTAATCGCGTAGAATATTTATCGTATTATCAAGTTCACGCGTATCGTAACCCAGAACTGATAATGAAAATAAACAATTTCTCACTACATAGCACGTGAACGTAAAAAAAGAGGTCATCGTAGGCAAATGCTACCAAAAAATACGCAACTATGAAAATAATTCGCGAAAATTCTCGAAATAAATGAAATTAAAAATACAAACAAAAAATAAACTACGATAAAATAAAATAAAAACTAAAAATTAAAACACGAGAAAAAAAATGCCGGAAATGGGAAAATTCTTCAAAAACGATACTTACGTAGGTATACATTTTAAAATGTCGTCTTATTTCGGTGAATATTTTAGGTGGAATAGTATTCCATTTTTTCATCATTTCAAAAAATAAAAAATGTAAAAATTTGCGAACGTCGTTATCATAGTATTCGCGATGCTACTGTGACCTGCGATTGTTCAACACTAACAACGCCTATAGTATTTATCGATCCTGCTTCATCTAATCCTAACGTACGCTTACGACAATTACAAAGTGACGCATGTCTGTTTGAACTTACGTTACTCATTTACTATCACTTCAACGACCTAGTCGAGTCTGGACCAGCATTTCTCCCAATTGAACAGACTAAAAAGAATCAAAACCTTGCGGAAGACAGACCCAATAAATTTATTGATCTGTAACCTGTGGAAAAGGTGAAAGCGCTTGCACATTTTTAAAATTCGCTCCATACGAAACCTTCAAATCTGCAACTAGGCTTCAGTGCTTTGAATATATATCGCAACACGACGACGCCGACTTAGCGTAAATTTATTACCGAAATTTCCACAGGCCGAGCGTGAAATAAGTAATTTCTGCATTTCGATTTTTTTTCCACGTACGCGCCGCGTCAAAAAACCCACAAAAAAAATCATTACACGAAATCAAAAGCTCGACAAATTTTCCATCATCACCGTGAAATAACTCTTCGTTAATTTCATCGCCAATCCAAAAAACATAAAAAATTCGCATTTCGAAACTTTTTTTTAATATTGTTATCAACGCTAGATCCTCTAATTGCCTCAATTACACGTAATGACTTTTCATTGGTTTCTGTTTTTTGCAATGTAAAAATACACCATCTTCAGATGACGTCTTCAGGAAACCTAACATCGCATTCTCGTCACCGGTCATCGATTCCATCACGCCCCGGGACCGTTGCTGCGACAATTTCCACCCAATAAAAACACAACACCGTTAGATTGTTGTATAAGTTGCGACTCATTCAGGTGCAAGGCGCTTTCGGCCGTATTAATTAACAACCGAGCGCATTATGTAACACCGGCGACCTTGAACTAAAGCAACTAAAGTCGCAGAAACAAGTACTAGATACTGGTTCTATATCGTGCACACGGTTTACGTCTTCTTTCGGCGTAAAACAACGTATAATACAATGTTGCTAAATTACTTCGATTTAATCCGAAACACAACGTTTCTCGGTCATCCGATCGAAATTTTTTTCTTCATTTTCAGCAATCCCGAAAGATTTACGATCTGTGGCGTTTCCACGACAAAAAATATGGTCAGTTGAGAGATATACGAGCCAACTCCATGTGTAATTTGCAAACACAAAAATATCGAGAAATCAAAAAAGAATGTTCGTTTTATGAAAAATATCCTCGTGAACGAAAATATATAGTTCACGGTGTCCTGTTTCTTTGCTCGAAAAAAAAATTCATTTTTCGAATTCAATGTGTGAGCTCGGTGTCGTTACTTTTGGAGAGTGTCGGTATTTCGAAAATATCGTCTTTCCAGAAATTAATATATTTTTTTAGTTTTCAAGACGAATAATTAATAGTGCGATGAAATATCGTTGCAATGATGAACGTGTAAAGCTGTAAACGTATCATAATAGTGGGTGGTTTCTTAAACGTGGGAGGAACTTTGTGGGAAATTCGAGGAAAATGAAACTCAAAATAATTGAACATCGGGCAAAATTACAAATTTTTCCGAAGTTATAATAATTCCACAAAAAAATATTAATTTTTAAAATAATCGAATTAATTAACGTTCACTTTCCGTATTTTTTACAAATTAATTTACAAACGTTATTTTTAAAAATAAATCAGCGGTAACCAGAAACCCCCTACCCCCCGTTTCATTCCTCTGAATAATCCATTTTTCAAAAAAAAACAAAAAAAAACACTCCACACACATTATCACAGTAATACCTTGAAATTCCCATAAAAAAAATGGCGACCATTTTGATTTTTCAGAGAAGTGATATTTCGTTACTTAGAACTTAAACCAATTAAAAATATAACTAAGAAAAAAATAACAATAAATTAAATTATTCGTCAGCAAATTCTCTACAAATTATGTCATAACCGCAATTTCAATAAAATATCGCGTCGAGGGGGAAATTTGAATAAAACTTTAGTCAGAAATGACAGATTAAAGAATTAACAGTATTTTAAACAGAAATGCGACACTTTAGTAAAACCACTTGAAAATGTTTCCAGATTCTTTGACAGGACGTTTTATCAGGTTTCTAACTCCATTCTTACCCCCTCCCTTCTCCTTACAACCGTACTTCATTCCACTTTTGAGTGATTTCTTCATTATTTTGTTTTTTTCTTAGTTCAAAGTAATGTAAGTTGATTCTATTTTATCATTTTAATTATTTTTGAAAAAACTGCACAACTTATTTTCGCAGTCCGTGCACAACTTGCATTTTGCAAAACCCGATGAATGCTTAACTTATCAAATGAACATCTGCATAATCGCATCTAGCCCTTTTTATCTTCCATTTTGATTTTTCTAGAAAATAATTAGCAATGTTAAGCAGAAATTTGAAAGTAGAGATGACACTTTTTTAAAAATTTCAAAACCCAACGAGTTTGATGCTGAAAAAGAAACCGCAAACAAAATGGCGACGGCATCTTAGATTAAATTTCCCCGTCGTGAATACCACGAAAATGCCATTTATAAAATGAATTAAAATTTTCAATTAAAAAAAAAAATTAAGCGAATTTTCTTATACGCGAAATACACTTGAAATCTTATCGTCTTGTAAAACAAACAAATATAAACTTAAACGAGCATCGAAAAATATTTTTTTCAAGCTTTATAAAATTTCACGCAAAAATTATCAATTCAAACAAGCGTGAAGACGATTTCGAAAAACTTTCAAAATTAACAATAGCCGAAGTTACCTTACAAAGTGTTGCGTTTAATTACACGTATATTTTGCAACGCTGCTTTCGACTTGAAACAGAAAAAAGATAAGGAACAATTTCACGTTTTTGTTTACATACATCGCCTTTTATACGTTACGATAAACGTGACTGTAAAGTAACTTTCATTGATTAAAAACAAAACCAAACTTCAGGGAGAAATTTCGTTCGATATTGAGAAAAAAAAATCCTAAAATTTTACGAAACATTCACGTTTTCGCTAAAAGAAACTTTGACAGCGGTTATCTCAAACAATATAGGTCATTAGATGAGAAATTTCGAAACGTTTTACATCGAAAACCAAGATAAAAATAAAGGTGAGCAACTGAGCGTCACTGTTTACGTATCATACTCAAGCTTTCTAGCGCAAATTAACTCTTCATAATGAATTAATTACATCTACGAGGAAACTTCAAAATACAACGCGCTTTAGGAAAGTGATTTAAAAAAGGAATTTTATTTCCTTCTACACGCCTACGATAAAGAAGCCGCAAGGGAAGCTGGGAAACTTCATAGCGGGGGCGGATTTTCACTCAAAGGATAACCCGACGGTTACGAATATTTATTTAGTACGTTTTGGACGATTGGAAAAATAAAAATACTAACACGTGGGTAATTTTCTCAATCGACGTGACCCACGTCGCGGCCGATTCGGCGAAATTCAGATGAAAATTTTCCTTCTTTACGTACGCGAAAATGCTCGATAATTCGATTACGCTGCTCGGATTCGCTGACGTACTACGACAATTAAACGTCGTTATTATAGATGGAGCGTAACGATGCTTTGTTCTTTGAGCCGGCGTGGGCTTTGATTAACGTTGATATTCGAATTAAGGGAGGAATTTTTCGATGGATTAATACGATTATGCGATGTTTCGACGTCGATAAAAAAAAAAAGCGCAGCGGAGTTGGATACAAACAGTATAGCCGAATTTTCCACTCTTGGAAATGGATTATGTCATGAAACGATGAATTTTTTTCTAAATAATTATTGTCGAATTCGTAAATTAAATTAGCAACGAAAAACGAAAAATTTTCTTTTCCAGATAATGACGTCATCGTTGATTATTACATCAGAAAAAAAAGTTTGAAAGTTTGCAAAGTAAAGCGGAATTTTAAGTGAATTTTAAATTCGTGGCGGTAAAACACCCCAAATATTTTTTTTTTTTTATTTTTTTTTCGGAAGAATTTAATACTAATGTCGGGGCGTTTTTGTGAAGCTCGCGGTGATTTGAAAAAAAAATGTAGAAAAAATAATTATTGCGAATTGGATGAGAAAAGTATAAATAATTTTTTCGTATCTTCTCAAATTTCACCATATTTTCGCCATATTTTCAGCATTGCAAACAAAATAACTAGTCGGGGCGTCTTTGTGAGGCTCCGGGAGACTTGAGAAAAAAATGTTTAAAACGAAAGTTATTGCAAATTGAACGAGAAACATTTTTTGTACGAATAATGTTTTCGTATCTTTTCAAATTTTGTAATAATTTCACTACATTGATACGAAAGCTACAAAAATCTTTTCAATAAAGCTTTTTTATGGATCTTGATGAAACTTTGGATAGCTGCGCAACACGCTTTTATAACTACGCATTGAAATAATCCCTGTTTCTTGGCTATATCATTTTTTTTCAGATTTCTTACTTCATTTAAACAAATATTTCTTCGGTCTCCAGAACGACATTTTTCCAATTTTGGAAATTCTCAATACCTTGTTAATCTTCGTTTTCGTACGCATTCACCCCGAATTTCAAAATCACCCGACCATCGCAATAACACTCCAGTACAGAACGAAATTCGCTAAACGTAAAAAATTTAATACATTCAACCTCGAAAAAAAAACCGAACTCTGGGCTTGATAATTCGCAAAAAGCTCAAAGGGTCAGTGCACCCTGTAGTATACTTTTCAGTTCGATGACAAAGTTGGGAAGTCATTAAAAATGTTTTTTTTTTCGCCCTAAGCATGTTCAGCTTAAACGCTTTAGAAAGTTTTGTTTAGCTTTGAGCAAAAAAAGTAGAAAATCCAAACAATTATAATTATCAAGTTACTCGTGTTAGGTAACTTATTTTTCGTATTGTTCGACGTTAAAAATGATTTTTCACGAACAAAATATCCCGAAGGGTATTCCCAATTGTACAACTTTCTTTACCAATTTACGACGGTATTTAGGTCGGCGAAACGACGTAAAGTAATAAATGATTTCGATGAAAAGCCTTTTCGAAAATGTTATTTTTTCCATGGTGTAATAAGATTTTCAAAAATTTAGGGCACGTTTTGTCGGATTAGAAAAAAAATGGTGTTTTTATTTTAAAGCAATTTAATTTGATTAAGTTATAATGCATATAATTCCATTCCTCCTACAGAGTATATAAATCAAGAATGGAAAAGCGAGACGTATCGGTCGTTAATTTGACACGAAAATCCAATTATAACGTTTAACGGACACAGATCCCATGTAGTTTACCACAAACCGCGTACCTCAGGGTGCCTGTGGCGGAGCTTTTTAAAAAGAATTTTTTAATAAAGCTATCCCCATCGCTGGCGAACGGCGGATAAACGGTCACGTATTTCGGGCTCGTTTTAGGAGCTTGTTTACACGAGAATTTTTTTACTTTTCGAATTTACATGCCAACTTGACGCGAACGCCCAAGACGGAATATTTCTTCGCAAACGAAGCCACATCTGACGTGACCGGAAAGCGTAAGATCGCGAATTTTAATCGAAACACCGACCGAAGTTAATATTTAAATCGAAGCTTTTCCCGCCCAAAACACGCCAAAGTTCTAACGCGAATTTCCAGACGCGATAGATTCGCTTTGATAGGGCTTTTAGTAGTCGACTAAAAAAGCTCTTTGCTTTAAGGTGCATGTGTTATTTTAAATCGTGTCGAGCGTCTTTATTCGATTTAAATATTTGAGTTTTTCATAACTTCGCGCGTCGTTTCCACGAGCTAAAGGGTAAATAAGTCGCGGCGTTGAATAAACTCGAATCCAGGGGTTCTCAGATGTTCCAAAGATGTAAGAAAGCTTGTGTCGGTGGGGGGTAATCTGCGGATAATTGGACTTGGAAATTATCACCATAAAGGAAAATGGGCTACTCCCTTTCTCACAATTTAATGCACCTGATAGTAAGGTACGTTAAAATTGTATTTTATGACCTTAGAAGTCCATTTCGACTTTTTTTATAGGTCGTTGCGGGCCCTTTACTCAGCTCAATTTGAACGAAATAGGTTCACGTTCGATTAACGATGTTCTTTTGATGACACGATTTTCCATTTGGGGTGGGGATAACCTTGAACCAGAATTTGAGCATGTCAAATTTTTCAAAGAGTGAAAAGAGGAGTAAAAAATTGAAAAAAACCTGACTCCAACCGAGACTTTTCAGTGTAGGTATGTAACTGATTTTTTTTTTGAAAAATCATTACTTTTCAACTACTATTTTATCAAATTTTCAAAAACCTCTCCACTTCATCCCCTCTTAAAGGTCAAATTTCAAAATGAAATAAAATTTGTATTTAAAAAAAATTAAGTTAAAATTGTAAAAGAAATAGACTCATTGCATGATTTAAAAAAAAATATAATTACATGACTGATGACGTCACGTATCATAATAATGCTTCCCAATTCAAAAAAAATATCAAAAATGAACAATTTTTGCGTAATTTTTTCAAAAATATTTCTCGTCTTCGTTTTTTTTTCAATTCTTGCATATTTTTTGACAAAATTCACTACTTTCACTATCTGTTAGATAACCCTACTTTCAAGAGATGTATAACGTATTTAAAAATTTTCACATTGAGGGAATAAGAAGGAAATTAAACTATTATTTTATCCTTTTCTTGACTTTGAAAAACTTATGTCACTGTTGCGAGCCTCCGGAGTAACCTAAGAAGTCGTACTTCAGTACGCGGGTGTAGCTGGAGCTCGAAATGTTCATTTTTTGAAGCTCCCGACTTCCAAAACCCCTCCCACCATGCTCAATCTCTCAAAAGATGTAATTTTTTATTCATTTTTCGTGGTTTTTTAAACTTCGTGACATCACTATGGCCTCCTTACAAATTGATCTAAAATCCAATTGGATCCCCAGATGAGTTTTTTAGATATTTTCACTTTTCTCTTGCCTCGTCCATTTTAAAGAGACGTGAAATTTTAATAATTTTTCGTATTACGTCATCACTAAAACTTGTCCATGTTAACCAAGGTAAATGTACATTGAAATTTAAATGAAAACATCTGCCTAAAAAGTCTTACAATCCCCCCCCCACGACTGGTATTTTACGCGACATTATTAAATATTATAAATAAAAAAACTCGGCATGAAAAGTTACGAAGCTTCCCTTATTTTTCACTTGCTTCGAGACACAATCCTTCAACGTGCTCGTGTTTCTCATTATTTCGCGTAATAATTAGCAAAGACCTATTGAACGAAACGTCGAAGGTATTTAATTTCGCGATTTTCTTGGCGCGATTTTAATTTCTTGTTAATTGCTCCTAAGCTTTCCATGCAGTGTTGCCTTCTTACAAAAAAAAATAGATCATTAACCCGCGAAGTAATTAAAATCGTTAAAATGGTTTAAAATAAAGCGACGGCGAACGGGGAAGGGAGAGGGCGTAACTACTTCGATGACCTTGAGCGATAACCACCTCTCTCGTTAGTATTACATTAGCTACTCAAAAATCTAGTCTAAAAATTTCGTATATAAATCAAAGTCATCTACGAACGATTGATTCGCGAACGAGGGCAAAAACGCAAATAGCTTTAAATATTTACGCGACTGCGACGTTATTTCCGATACGAGTACGATAAACCGATACACGAAGTAATGGCGTTAAATCAGCAATAAATCTCTTGGCGAGCCATCACACTGCATGTAATATTATCTGAAATCACCTAATGAAAAAATTGAATACCCCTTAACGGCGACAGAAGCCTCGAACCAATGCCGTATTCGCTTTCGCCCAACACTGTCCCGACAATACGAAACGCATTACGATAAACTTTTGAATTTAAATGATAAATGCGCCCGAGACTTGTAAGGTTACGTGTAACAAAAGAGAAAAGCTCATTATACCTAGAAAATTTATACGACGCGAATTTTACCCGCAAACAGACACATTTTCTTACTTTCCTCGTAGACGTGTATGGTTCTAAAATGCTCGAAACTTGCCTCGTCTCTTTAAAATGCTCGAAACTTTGGACGCAAATTATTCAAACGAAAAATTTCTCCAAAGTTGGGGATTTAATTTGCAAATGTGACGTGTTTTTATTATTTTTTAATTCGACGTCGCTTTTTCACATTTTCGTGCCATCTTCAACTCTCTAGTACGTAGTTTCCGTGAATAGATGGAAAATTGCGTTTTCAAATTTTTCGCATGTCTGGAATGATTCATATGAAGGCTGGAGAAAACCGTAATGAAGGATGACTTGTATTTTATGAAAGGAGGATGGAGTTTGACGTACTGCGGTGTATTTTGTAATTCGTTACATATATCTTCATTCATCAAGTATTTAGCCAAAAAGGTGAAGTTATCGTTCGTAGGGGGTTCTCAATCCACCGAAGACCCGTTTTTACCAAAAAAAAACTTGAAAATTAAGATATAATATATTTAAACGAAAAAGTATTACTCTTGAATCAACGATTAACTTGATAGAAAAATTATTAAAACAAAAGTTGTCAAAAATTCAAAGGAGAAAATTTTTTGTTCCAAAATTTTTTTCGTATCTGTTCAAATTTTTGAGATTTCGAAGAAACTATCGTTCAAAGAATTGAAACAAATATAAAAATTAAAACTTGACTACGTGGAAAATTTTTTGTCGTTTTTGTATAAAAATAACATATCAACAACCATAAAATACTCCTTTCAATCGCTGGAACATCCGAGTTTTGCGTCATTCACAGCATCTCCACTTTTAACACGAAATCTCCAACTCGGAATTTCCTATCTCGCGTAATTTTGGGACACCATGTATACGTGAAACGATAAAAGAAACGCGCAACAACATACCCGCCTCGCATCATTATCGGCGATACGTGTTAAAAATGAATATAATAATATAATGTATAAATACACTTGCATACGAGATAATACTAACATAATTCGTTTACCTTCGATAAGAAAAATAGAATAAATTCTTCCGATAAGAAAGTTAAAAGGTTCGAAGCCATTGTCGACGTTTCATTTACACGTTTCATTCGAATCGTACATATCAATTAAAGTAATTGCAATTACTGAAGACTATTTTTTTCGAGTTTGACAAGTTTATTTTTTTGTGAGCTTAATGCGAGTGGTGCTTTTTTGCAACGATTATATATTTTTTATAATTTTATTTCATCGAAGTGTATTGTTCTTTTGATTCGAATTTATTCGAAAAAGATTCCGTAAACGTGATCGAGATGATTTTCCCGTTTGTTTTGTACAAAGGTAAGTGGTTTTTTGGGTGATTTTTTCAATTTTTTTATGCAAAGAGAAGAATGTTTTGAAATTAATTTTTATTAATATTTTTCAATTCAGTTGATTTATTTTTTTAAATTTTCAATCGCCAAAAAATGCTAAATTTTTTGCATTAATTTTTTTTTCTATTTTTTGGACATTATTAATTGGGAAAAAAATGTAATTTTTAAAACTGATTAATTAAATTTTCAATATTTTTGAAATTCGTTGCTCTTCTTTTTCCATATACAAATTTCTAAGAATTTACTTCCAAAACCATTTATCTCGATATCAACAATTTTGATAATTTTAATAAACGACATTTTAATTAAATTTTTAAAAACCACTTAAAACCTTAATCCATCCAATTCAAATTTTAATATCCGAGACAATTCTGCTTTTTTTTCAATTTTTTCACCAAAATGAAATATGCTCCTCCGCGAACGAAAAATTTTAAAAACCGAAGGCACTTCCACGAATAAAAAAAAATGATATCGAATCTACTCGTAAAACTGAAAATTCCCCATCTGAGCCTATTCTCTCATAACTCGACTTTTTTCAATTTTTCCAACAAATTGGAATTTAATTGAACTGGAAAATACAAGCTTCGCTCTTTAGAAAATACTCCAAGTACCTTAATCTACTCTAACCACCTTCTGCTCATCATTTCGTTCGATAAAACGACTCCATCAACGAGACGACAAAGCTTCGAAAAAAATTACATAATAAACGAAACCCACGCGGCCAATTTCCGTGAAAAAGCCGGGCATTTTTTTCACGGATTATTAAATCACGCAGAAACGCGTTTCGCGAAAGAAAGTCGACAAAAAGCCTTTCACTGTTCTCAAACAAGAAAAAAACATTTCCCATTACTCGGCGACTAATCCGGTGGTAATTTTTCGTCACATGCTAGTTAACGCGTGCTTCGGGGTATGAAAATTACGTAGATCGATGGCCTTTATTTCGTTTATGGCAAAGAGCTCGTCGGTGGAGGAAGTTGAAATCTATTTTCAAGATTATCGTGGAATTTGAATTTTTCCAAGTATTTGGCAATTTTTGCGACTTCGATGTTGTAGCTTTGCGTCGTCGAGGCGAATTAGTAGTCACGAATTGTAACTGGGATTTTGAGAATTATCATTTTCGTCACGTTTATACATTACATACTTTTTCAATTAGATTCAACGTATGTGCGAGGTATTTCGTCTTTTACGGTGTAATTCGATCGCTGTATACGACCGAGATGAAGTAAGGTGCCGCGTAAACGTAGCGATAGGGTTTTAATTAACGCGCTTCCGAGGGTTGTACGAGTATTTTTGAGTTATGATACACTCGATGCAATTTGTTTCAACTAGAGGCGCGGGAGTAAAGGAAATAGTAAAATTTTGACGAAATTTGAAAAAGTACAAAAAAATTGTTCACACAAAAAATGTTTCTCGTCAAATTTCCGACAACTTTTATTTCAAAAATTTTTTTCTCAAGTGGCCCCAAGCTTTACAAAACCCTTTTAAAATTCCATTTCCCCTACCAAAATTCAAGTCCAGATCCGCGTCTGATCATGGGGCTAAGATAGATTAAAAGACCAAAATATTCTGATAAGTGTTTTCATTTTAAGATATGCGCAAATTCCAACTTTCCCCTTTCATAATCCAAGGCATTCGGAGCAAATTGACCGAACTAATACGAATTTAATAAATCACCGGCAAATCACTTCGCTTCAACGCAAGACGGAACTACATTCGGCACCGACTAGACTACATTCGTGAATATCGAAAAATAGGAAATTTAAATAAAAAAAAGTTTATTTACGCACGAAACAGCTTATTATACCAAACCACGCGAATACTTGGTTTAGCACCTTGAACGTTCGCAAGCTTTCCTTCATTAAACACCCTCAACGTATACGTGAAATTTCCGAAACATTTCGCCTAAAACGTACAAAAAGCTAGAGAGGATTTCGCGATAACGAGGCGAAATTAGAGTCTCGTAGGTGTTAAGGCAAGTACAGACGAACCGCCTCTTTGGAATCTTTAATCTAGACGAGTTTTAAAATTCGCAAACATCTCCTGGCGTGCTGAGGAGGGGGTAAAAAGGGCCTATTGGCTACACTCCAAGTACTTTTTTCCAAGGTCGACCAGCACCGAGCATCGCGATATTTTTCCTATATTCGAATTAAAAACGATCGCTACTCGTTGCAAAAAAATGATATATATGCGAATGAGATGGCACAAGAGAGAGCGGAGGGATGAGAAAAATTCCAAGCACGTTAACTCGCGCACCGATAAGTTGGAAAATTTCTAAATGATAAGTTTACCCTTACGAGACAATACAAGGTTTGATTTTTAATTCCCCAAGGAGTCGAATTGTAATATTCTTTTTTCTCGACACATTACACACGTTTCGTTTGGCTCGATTCTTATTTACCGTCGTGTTCGATTTTACGTACACGCCATTGCCCCAGAAATACGCAAGAATCATCCGAAGTGATCTGCTCGTCTTGCAAGCGTCATACTCTGGAGAATTACGCAATTTTAATACGAGCCTGTGGATGCTGCGCGATTGCTTCGCAGAAAAAATCTTCTTGTTTGATTAAAATATAAACGCAAGAGTAATCTGTTCCAAAGATCGTGTTGCATTTTGTATATTTCGTAATATTTTTCGGTACAGGGTGTTCGGAAATGTTTCGGATTCGTTTCGAAATATTTATCTTGGGAGAGTTTAGGACGACATAATTAAAAAATAAATTCTTGTTCGCCAGTTTTTAGAAAGATCAATCATGACTCCATTTACTCAGGAAATTAAAAAAGTGAAAATCGTGTGAAAAAGAATTAATAAAATTCAACAAAATTGAATAAAAAAAGGCACCAAATCAAGAATAGTAATTTTTCGAAATATACGAGACAAAAAGAAAAGGCAATATGCGTAAAAATAACTCGTAAAAATTGCCAAATAAAACATTACTTTCTAAACACCCAGTATCCGGAATTTTTTTCTCGAAGATAATTCAAAATGCACTTCGCACCGATTTCGAATTACTTGGCCGACATCGACGATGCCAAAACCTACATTTTTTGCATCACCGGAGCTCGACCCTAATTAAAAATTGGCTCATGAAACAGCCGCGAAAATTTTTCGCCTTTTATTTTTAAAAAGGTACTAAGCGAAAACGAGAGAGAGAGAAACCGATACGCGAAAATTGAACTTTTCGTGAAACTTTTTTCCAATTTCCAAATTAAACGTCGGGTATTCGAACCTGCTCGACTGGAGTTTTGATAAAAATAGAAAAAAAAGCGAAACAGTTTTGGAAATTTTGCCGTCGTGAATATATTACAAAGTTCTTTTTCCCATTCGCCTTTTTCTTAGGGTTTGTTATAATTTTTATGACGAAAAATTACCCTTTTGTGGTTCTATGTTGACAAAACCTCGAAAAATTCTTTCGGGAATAGTAATGAATAAGTTTATAAAGGTTTTCTTTTTACTTTCAATTATTTAATTCTGTTTGTACAGAGAAGATAAGGAGGGGCAGAGTGGTAAAACGGGATAAATATTCAACGAGTTGATACTCAGTTTACGTACTTTTTTATTGATTAAAGAAAAATCTTTGAAAAAAAAATTGCGAGTTGTGGACACATTTATAAATTTTAATATTTAAGAATTCACTGCGTAAAATAAATTGATCGATAAAGACAGAAAATTATTTAATTTCTTCTCCCATTCCCTTCCCCCTCCTTTCTTTTTCATCTTCTTTGGTACACACTTACGTATTAATCAAGAAATTAAAATTACCCCAACTAATGTACCTAACTTTTCCATGGACCCATAAAATCGATTTTCAACCCCTCCACTCATTTATGCTCTCCCTTCTTATCTTCGTTCTTGAACGCTACTCACCTTAAAGGACGAATTAATATAGCAATTTGGCTAAGTACTCGGTTCATCGTATCAAACGTAAATTCTCGAATCCGGTCAATTTGTCAAATGACCTACGTCGTTGCGGCTGGTACCCTGCTGTATTTGAAATTTACATAATTGTCACCGAAGATTATTTTTTTCACTTGGAAAAACATGATATTCGAATGAAATTTTCCACTTGAAATATAAAACAAGACGTTACCTGTTTACGATATTCGATCCGTATTCAAAGTCGTACCCGTTTTAATTAACGTATCGGTATCTATACTTCGTCTTATTTCGACGAAAACACGCCATTAAATTTTTTCTCTCTCTCGAGCGGGTTAAAAAAGGGACAGTAGCTTAAAACGGCACCTCTTGAAATATAATATTGGTATCGATTTTCTCGAATATACCATAAAATACAAAACAAATGATGCATTTAATGCGCTACAAGCTTAACGACGAAGTTCTCTTGTAATCAACGCGTCTAAAAGCAAGACGCAAGACGCACACGAGACGATCCATTTTCGATAACTCGCAATATCAACAGTTCGTCTTCAGCGCCGAAAATTCAAACGTTTAATTGAGAATCAGCCGGTAATCGGGTATCGAGCATTAATCATAATGTACACGAGCGAGCGTACTCGCGCATCACGACGTCGGCGTCGGCGGCGGCCGCTCTATTAACGATGAAAAATTCACTAGCTAACAAACCGCAGTCGATGGCGAAAAGTGATTAATGGACGACGAGTTTTGATAATTTCCAATACTGTTGATTCGATAAATTACGCTTATAAAACGAACGTTTACGCGAGCTCGTTGGATTAAACGAATACGTTTTAGGGGGGAAGAGGGATGGAGGGCGGTATGTGGGGAGGAAAGTAATTAAAAAGATACCTATTTCCTCTCGTCCTCCTGTCTTTATGATATAGTCCCTTAGACGACGTGTTTCTTCGCAACGATCCCAAAAATCTGGCGTTTATTGCTCGAAAACGTCGGCAGAAGTTCGGCAGCGGTCGGTGGGAGGCTCAAGTTTGAGGTTTCGACGCGACTCGAGCTTCTCCGGCGTTTTTTTGTCGTTTTTTGGGGTTTTCACGCAATATAGTGATTTCATTTTTACTTCAGTTAAAGGTACGGGTATTCTCGTTATTTTTCCGGTTATCGACGCCGCCCCCCCTCCCCCGGCAACGCAAATTCTCAAATATTGCTTTCTCTTGAAGAGATATCTCAGCACGTAAAAACTACTTTAAAACAAGGTCAATTTTAAGAATTTTTTGGAATTAGACAAGTACCTGCAGAAACCCAGAATTTTATGTATTTTTTTATTCCCCCTTTCCACTCAACCCTATAAAATTTCATAGCTCGCGTTGAAAATGACAATAATAAGCCACCATGTATAAAGAATACATGTGTTGGGGTGACTTTGTATGGTTTCATGGCAATTTGAGGAAACAAATTTTGAAACAAAAGTTGCTGCAAATTGAATGAGAAAAATTTTTTATAAAAATAATTTTTTCGTATCCTCTCGAATTTTACCCCCATTTTGTCAACACTGCAAACAAAATAACTCAATTGGGGCGTTTTTGTTAGGTTTTGGGTGACTTGAGAAAAAAATGTTTTAAATAAAAGTTGTTGGAAATTTGAAAAGAAACAATTTTTGTATGCAATTTTTTTTGTATCCTTTCAAATTTTGTGATTATTTTACTATTTTGCTATAGAGACTGAAAATACTGCGCGAAATGAGCGCAGCTGCTTATTAAAATGAACCCTCTGTTTCAAAACTCAAAATCACAAAATTTCATGAAAATGAATTAAAACATCTATACATCAAAATTGCTAGAAAAACTATTGTAAAATGGGCAAAAAAATTATTTTATTTGTTTTGATTAAAATACTCTTCATCGAATTTCAAAATTCCAACGACGCAATTCGAAAATTTTTCTGTGTTAATATCTCGCGTCTACATTTCTCGATTCCACCCCAGCTCAACGATATTCTCCAGTTACAAACTATTTTTAACCATCGAACACAAAACCATTCGAATATTTGACCTCTCGAACGAATCTTTTTCGCGAAATTATTTCGCGCTTAAAAAGCGACACGAGCGTGTAACATATGCTCGATGGAAATTTCGACAAAAGCCATTGTTTTGAAAAACATTCTCATTTTAACTGACACGTGATGACTCATTTGATTCGAATTTCGTACCATTTAACTCCAACTTGCGTATTCGAAATTCAAACTGACCTCGAAAAATTAATTTTTGTACGTTTACGAGTCGTATCGTAAAAAAAAATTCTCTTTATGGATGCAAAGGCGGAAAAAAATTTAACAATTTTAAAAGCTCTAAAACCGTGAACAACTCTATTTTCTAAGATTCGTTTGTTTAATTAACATTGCTCGTTGGTCCGAAGAAATAAAAAGAAGAAAAATTACGTCGGAAATTTTTTTTCTTCGGTACTTCGCATAAAGTGGTGGTGATTATCATAAATAGAGGGTTTTTTTTTGGTAATTAAAATAAAAAAATACATCCCCGTTGTTTGGATTTTCTCGTATGATAAAGCTTTCCGCAAAAGTGGAATTTGTGAAAAATTTAATTATAAGACTTTCGGATCAATTCGAGCCAGAGATAGTATTACAGAAAAGAGAAGAAAAAACGAAATAAATTTTATCTCGTTTATATTCGTTTCGAATGGTGTAATACGATTTCGAAACACGACGAAGATTATTTTTACTTTTTCCCATCCGAGTACGAAATGATAAAGCATTGATAAATAAATGTATTAAGCGAAATAACTAAAAGGGTAAAGAAATCACGCCAAACGAAAAATTTCACATTTTTAAAAATTCAAAAGGTCGTTGCAAATATTGAAAAAAATCGAGGACATCGTTAGTTCCTCTTGACTTAAATACCGGTTGGAATTTCCCGTGTACGAACTACTTTCCGCGGCATCGCAGCGGGGCAATTTTCTAAATTCGAACATGTATTTTTCATTAAAAATTAGGTACTTCCGTTTGTCAGAAAAATATTCGGTACTCATTATGGGCCGCGAAAAATTACACCTCGTTAAATGGAGAAAGTTCGCGAACGAGGGGAGTTCGAAAAAAAAATCCTTTCTACGATACATCATTTTTCTAAACAAAAGAAACCGGGTAACAATTGTTTATAATATTTTACAAGTAATTATTCGACTCGAACGGTTCCATCAATTAGTCTTGTTAGTACATAATAAAAAATTATAAAAACAAGGTAATTTTTTTTCTCGAGTAACACGTGTGGTGTCTTGGTGTCTCTATAAGTGACGTGTTTCTATGTTGATGGAGCGGAGGTAAGAGAGGTTACGAAATAGAGAGAAATTTTCTATTGTGATTTTAGTCTTTGTTTTTTTTTCTAATAATTTATTAATTTTTTATAGCAATCGTAGACATGTCTCCCTTGGATTTTTTCCGAAAAATACCCTTCCTATCTGCATCAAATTTATACATAGTCTAATGTCTTTTTCATGTCAATGTCACATGTACCATTGCATACACGTAAATATTTTTCATCGCGTCTTAATTATTTCTAAGTACAAGAATAATTTACGAATACATAATGATTACTTTAAATTGTATTTAATCATTCTCTTTTAATCCAACTGTACTTCGCACCTTTATACACGAAGATGGCCTAATGCCACTTATTCCGAAGTAATTGTAACGCGTTTCGTAAATTCGTGTTTTCTTCTTATTAAAATTAATTTAATTAAATATATTACGTCGACACGAAAAAAGCATTACTCACCGGAGAAAGAATTACTAAGATGACGTCGTGTTTATTTCTCTGAATTTTTTCATGTAAGAATTATCGAAATTGATTAAAATCAGTCTTGGAATTCTCGAAGCACGGTAAAGAGGCCAAATGATGGGAAAATGAAAAATTGGGAGTCTGCATAACTCCCTAAATACTCGTATGTTGGATAGGTAAAAATGCCAAATAACTCATTTTTTAGTTATCGATGAATAAAATCGAAATGGTTATGTACAGTTTTTGCCTTTCTTCAATGCCGAAGGAGAAATACAACTTTTTTGAACACCCGGTATCTAAAGGAATTTTTTTTGAAAAATCACCATCTCTTTCTACTTTTTCATCAAATTTTTAAAAACCTCGTCACATCTTCTCCCTTCTCTTTCACCATCAAAAAGGCAATGTTTCTTAAAAAAAAATTATAGATAAGAAAAAAAATCTGAATTTTAAAAAATCAGAAAAATTAAAAAAAATAAATCCTTTGTGCAATTTTTTCAAAAATATTTCGCGTTTTTACATTTTTTTTCCAACTATTTGACAAAATTTACTACTTTTTCACTACTTTCACTATCTGATATTCAAATTTTCTATCAAATACGTTAAATGTTATTGCACAAAATATTCATTCATCTAACTTGTTTCAATTAATAAAGGATTTCGTTATTTTCAATAAATGCATTATCATTAGTTAGGGAGATCTTCAGTGGTGTATCACGTGGAAATTCCAGGAGCATGGACGATTCCCGTAGATTCTAAAATTTATTTCAAGAAAAATAAAAACTTTCATCTTACATATTTTTGATTTAATTTCCAAGTACTCATCAACAAAGTGAACTTCGCTCATTGTCTCGACACAACTTCCACCAACGTGGAAAAAATCCCATACACTTATGTACATCTCGAAGCATTTTTTATCCGGGAAACTCTTACGCCCCCGGATAAAAATACCTTTTACACGTTAATACGAGAATTCTCGACACTTTGTTTTTCAACTTTACAGAGTCAATTAAATTACCCCTGTTGCTGTTGGTAGGGCAAACCACCTCGACATACTCGGGTAGTGGGTACATTACCAACCCACTGTATTCTCGAACACCGTCGGAAAAACAAGGAAGCGATGTTATATTTAAAAACGCCAGATACAGATGCCACCTACGGGGTAACTTCTGGTGAAATAATTCTTCGAAAACGTAATCGAATTGCAAAGGGTGGGGGATGAATTCGCATCTTTCCGATATAGTAATTCGATTATCATATATTTATGGCTTTAAATTGCTCGGGAGTTTTATTGAAATTATCTCGAGATATCGTCGATCAAAGAAATACCTCTTGGAAGTGTTCCAACGTGTAGATACCGAAAAGAAACTTGATGAAAAGGTTGCAAAAATACTCGTAGATAATGCATCTTTTGTATATGTATACGTTCATGTGTAAAATTCAAAGTAGCATACGCTTCGTATCGAATCCCGACATCGTCAATCTTAATGGGAGCTTTTACGTCGAGCGTGCACTATTATGGTAAAAATACATGACACACGAAGGTAATTTTTCTTCGATGACGTCTCCGGCTTAATTACCGGGGAAAGTTCCGAATTATAGGAAAATTTCGATTTACGTAATCCAATCGTTCAATTTCGTCGCCCAACGCACCTGCCGAAGAATACAAAAAAACACAAGTAAAACCGCCAATCAACGCGTATAATTGCCTAGATAATTTTCTGTTTACGTATGTCATCGACAACAAGACCGAACGGGTTTCGCATTGGAAGCCGCGCAGGTGGGAGATGCTAAAAACCGTCTTTCGTTTTAGCGCCGATCGCGACCATCAGAAGTATTTGGAGAGCCGAAGTAGCAAATTATCACGACTTGCCAACTGGTTTTTTAACTCGACGCGAATATCGAACGTTATCGCGCAAGTTTTTTCTAATTGATTTTTGCGCTCGTCATTTTTCGTCGAATATTTCGCTTCGTTTCGCTTTTATTTCGTTAATTTTCAATTTTTTTCGCGATGAGAGACATATTCAAAGTTTTCGCCGGCTTTACCGACCGGTCGAGCAGACGTGGTAAAAAGGTTTATAATTTGGTGAACACGCACGAACCTTCCATCGATCCGAATAATCCTTATAATACCAGTACCACGACCGCTATTGATAATGATAAGGAGATGAATCCGGGCAGCGAGAGCTTAAGCGCTTCGGCTGTCATCGAGAGAATCCTTTTCAGAGGAAAATTAGCCGACGAGGAGAATAAATATCGAAGTAAGTCGTCCTTTGTAATCATATTGATGCGTCGCGATTCGATTTACTGTGATTTCATGGGAAATTGTACACGGAGGATGAGGCGGTCGAGGGGTGATTTTTTGGCCTAATGTACCATTGGTCTGGAATGATTGCTGATTCTTGATCCTCGCTGGACAAATCTTCTTTCGATTAAAAACTTCGGCAAAATTTCTCGAGATAATTCATCTAATCTATTAATTCATCATTGCTCTTCAGCAAAATCACCACATACTTCAAAGATATCAGTTTCAAAATTTGAAAAAATATCAAAAAGAGTTCTCAAATTGATTAATCTGCGATTTCATCGTAAGACAAGCAAACCTTCATAAATCCCACTTCATGGTCTCAAAATGAATCCTCCCAGATTCTCTGATTCAACTTGTCCATTCTTTCGTACGAAAAAATTCTTCCGAGAAATTCATCGTAATTACATCAAATTGATCATTTCCGTTCTTCGAGAGAATTTGTCAAAGCGTTCTTGAAGTTTTGAAAAAAATTGCACAACAGATTGTAAGATCCGTTGCTATGGCATGAATTGTTTTAAAATTAAAGAATAAAATTCTTAGGCTAAAGAAATTCGTACCTTTGATTCATCGAGAGGATCTGCTGAAAATTCAAATAATCGACGATTCGATTGCATGAACTTCATTATTCAAGAAAATCAGCTAAACGTCAATTACATTCTTACATACGGCAAAATTTTCTATCAAGATTTATTTTGGTCCGGCCAATTTACGGTTTTGCTCCTTGAGGAAATCTACCATAAACTTTCTCGGTATTTGACAAAGATTTCCAAACAAATTCATAGGAATATGATTCCTCGACAGGATGTGGTCACAGTTTTTTCAAAATTTTTGAGAAAAATTGACACGTTCAATGACCTTCACCATTTTCGATCTACATAGAATCATCTTATCGTTAGATAAATGATCTGAAAATTTGAGTTCTTGAAATCGATTTTCGGGGGAATTTACCAATATCTTCTATATTCAAGAAAATTTTCAAAGCGAATTAAGCAGCATATTGCCTTCGCGAATTAATTCTTCGACTGGATCTCTGAATCTGCTTTATGTCCAAAAGATAGTTCTGAGATTACTCGAGAGCTTAGTTGAGCAGACTTCCATCATGTAGGGTCTTCGAGAAGACATCCAGATAATTTTCCAAATTTCGAGAACATTTTTGCTAAAAATTCGACATCTTTTACTTCCACAAAGTTTAGATACATCGGGAGGATCTCCTAACTATTTCTCAAGTCGTTGAAGAAAATCTACAAGAAAATAGCAGTTTCAGCCATTTAGTGATTTCTGGCCCTCTAAATTAATTTATTCAAGTATTCTTGAAAACCTTACGACTTCCACCTTCACAGAATGTTTTCGCCACGTTTTACACGTAGTGAAAAAATCCGCTTATGATCATCCCCTCCCCTTCTCACCAACCCACTCAACTTTTTTGACTCCACCGACGTCACTCTTGCTCTGAATCGCTCACTCAACATATCGATCCTAAAACTGAGGAAGACAAACGATGTATTTAGCATTCCACGTTACAAAGTCGAACCACGAACTCCTTCATAAATTACCCTCTTACCGCAACACCGCGCGCCATCGTTACGCTAGGTGAAATAACAAAAAATGCTATTTTTCTCAATTAAACGTATATTTTCAACATAACGGAGAGATAAATAATTCGACGTAACTTGATTTTGATCTTCATTGATGACCTTGGAGGCGTATATTTATAATTTTTTTTTTTAATATGAAATTATACAAACACCTAAACTCGCATAAGAAATTTAAAATTGCACCTCGAGCGATTTTTTTTCTCGATCTTATTCAAATGACATTACACACAAACAAGACGATCGTCGTATTTTCGACGACCATAAACGAATAACATAAAAAGGCTTGAAATCGATAACTCCACATCACATGCGTATCGTATCGGAATTCGTGAACGGTAAAATTATTAATTAATGGTCGCTGTGCAAATGTGATTAATACGTACCTTCGTACTCTCCAGGGTCTAGGCTAAACGTACGAGAATTTTATTACCTATGACGTCGTGCTGTTTACGTCGACTTAATGATTATGTTTGTATATGTGTCCAAGTATGCTTAATAAGCAGTTCCAGGGTTCGTATCCGATTCTCTTTTCTCCGTCGAGTTCGCTCATCGAAGTTTTGCAATAAATTGCGTAACCGAGCTTCAGGGAAGTATGCTGTAGGGGTCATTTGAGCGCAGTTACAGTAGCCTTAGCTACCGTACGTCGTGAATACCTCCCAAGGTACGGGGTATTAATTGTGCATTTCCTTGTCAAAGCATCAATTTGTTTATTAATACACGACGCGACGTCGTTATTCGCGCGTCGTAATTATACTCTCGATATCGCGAAGCGATTCCGCGATTCGTGGAAAACCGCGAACGTGGCGTGAAAAATTCGCCGACGCGAAGAAACCGTCGTCGTGAAGAGGGTGCACAACTTCGTGAATACGTCGAGAAGAAAGAACTCGGTAAAATTTCACGTCGTAGTTTGCGTCATATGTCGTGAATCGTAAAATCTCATGGACATCGGAATACGCCAAGTTGAAAAATCTTCAATAAAATTCTCCAACGGACATCACACATCGAAAACTCGAAAAAAATTTACCACCAGTAAAAATTGTAAAAAACCGGTAAATAACCCCCAAATGTCAAAAAAAATGTTAACGAGATAATCGACAAGAAAAATGCATAGACTGGGGGCGTGTTCATTACTAGAAAATTTTCAAATGGGTCATAAACATTTCAACGATAGAATTAATTGCAACTCCAACCGAGAGTTCAAGGAAAACGGAAGTACAAACATGAAATTCTCTAAAGCTTCGATAAAAAAAATTCGTAAAAAATTCAAAACCACTCGAGTAATCTAAGGTTTAAAACGACAGAATGACTTTAACAGGGGCACAGGGGTGTACGACACTTCAAAACCTAATTAAGAGCTCGACTTAGAAAAATGAAAAACATGAAAACAAAATTCACGTTCAAAGGCCCAAGTTAACAAAGTAAAAAAAAATTCGCGACTCGA
This sequence comes from Maconellicoccus hirsutus, assembly GCA_003261595.1. Classification (NCBI taxonomy): domain Eukaryota; kingdom Metazoa; phylum Arthropoda; class Insecta; order Hemiptera; family Pseudococcidae; genus Maconellicoccus; species Maconellicoccus hirsutus. The sequence goes on from QBDW01000982.1 coordinate 31,711, forward strand.
GTCAATTTAACAAAAAGAAAAAAGAAAGAAAATTGACTCATACACAAAGCGTTCCAAAAAAATACGTTATTTCGTCGTAATTTTCCATACAATAAATAAAACAATAGATTTTGCAACTCTGACTCAACACTCATGTCCACCAAATCACCTCCCTTCACCTACCATTCCAATCACCGGGAAAATAATGCAGCTAATTACGTAAAAAGAATATTCACACGAAAATAAAATCGTTTAAAATCATTTACTACATTTTGACGAGACCCAACCCCCTATCGAACCTTCTTTGCTTTAAAAAAAATCGACCAAAAAGTCAACAAGTTTACAGAAAAACCAACTTCCGCTAATGAAACACCGACATTTGTCGTAATTAAAAATTAATCCGTCGTATCGTGTGACACGTGAATGCCGTCTACGCGAATTAATTACACGTACGCACGTTTCCGCGCCGCAATTCCACCGACGACTTTGGACATTCCAGATCTTCCGCCGGGGAGAATTGGCAAACGATGGGGTATTTTATAAGAAAAAAACACGCCTAAACGAATCCGAAAATAATCTCTAATCGCCTTACATTCGGATAATACCGAACGCAAACCGAAGCATAATTACGTCGTGAATAGAATACAACCCAAACGACCTTATTTTTTCGAACGAGATTTCCTGCATTTGCGAATAAGTTCAAGGGCGCCGATAACGTGGGCGAATCTTGTGACCATTTTGGGAAACGTAGAAATTTTCATCTTGGCAACTCTGATCGAGATTTATACGCGAGAACCGGACAACGTATAAATTTTATCTCAACGTAAATAAATTATACGTTCGTCTCGACACCGAGACTAAAGTACGTGATTTAACAATAAATTGAAAAAAAATACACCAATTTCAAAAGTCCAAAGTAAATCATAAGTAGGCCATACTCTCGATACGTATCGCCGATAAGAAAAAAAAACTATAAACTTTCACGATTAAAAAAAGACCACCGAAACGCTGCAAAAAAAGCTCTCGCGAAACCCACTTTTTAACAATTTGATTGAAAACTTGTTAATCGAAGCATAAAAAGCACCTCTATTCGACGAATCACCGCGAACGTTCGCAATATCTTTAATCCGAACCATTAAAACCGCATTCGTATTAATTTTTTGCCATAAATTATCAAGTAGAATACCCGTCCGGGCGAAATAATCGCTAATTTTTAAACGGCTCGTACGCTCGAAAAGTTTTTAATTTCGTTAAAACGAACCGCGCGTTTCGCCAAAACGACGAAAAACCATGAAAAATTGACGGCTATCCTGCGTAATAAAATTACACGAGTTGTACGACCACCGATCGTCTTGTCGTTCGATCGAATTCCGTTGTAAGGAATTTTCGTCGAATGGTATGAGCGATAAAAACCATCGTATTTCGGTTCAACGCGCCAAAATCGTTCGAATTCGAGATGGATATTCGTCGGAGCTTGAAATTGACCTCGGATTCGGGTTCGCGAAGCTTGAGAACGTGGAAATCGATATACAACACGATTTTTTATCATTTTTTTGAACCTGCTCCCCTCGCATTCCCCTTATTACTTCCTACTTGTTTAAGCTCCCCATTAAAAAGAGGAGATATTTTGATGAGAAAGTTCGACGTCGCTTTGCAAATTCACATCGCGTTTAGCTACACATTATTTTTCCCCAACTATTACATCCTCATTTTTTTTGGATCTGCTCCTCTTGCTCCCCTCTCAACTCCCCACTTGTTCCCCATGAAAAATTGAGGTATTTCGAAAAGAAAATTCGATATTGCTTCAGTAGTTCATGTAGCATCTAGCTGTAAATTATTTTTACCCTAATCATTGCGTCCTTCCGCTCAATCTCCCCCTTTTCCCACCTCCCCTCTTATCTCCCTCCTAGTCTCCTCATCTAGCCTCTTTTTTCTCTTCTACTAACAGGTAACGAATATCGGCGTAATAGACGATAGTAAAAATATGACTTACGCTGAAGTCAACTTTATTATTCCACGATAACAGCATTTTGGTGGGGATTTCAAGGGGTGGAGGGGAGCAAAAATATAAAAATTGATAACATATCGTCATGTATATCGATTTCTAGTAATTCGATGGTGCTGAACACGAATCCGGAGTTATTTTTTGGTTTAAACGACTACAGACTGATTTCATCCATTTTTCACTCCTTTACGAACACTTTTCCCGACTGCGTTTTGGCGGAGATTTCAAGGGGTACGGCACATATATAACAATCGACGACATATCGTCACGTATTTCGATTTCACATAATTCGAAAACGCTGAACTCGAATCTTCGACTATTTTCTTATTTATACGACTCCGCATCTCATACATTTTTCCGGCACAATTGCAAAATTGATACGAAAAGGGGAAAAAACATTGAAAAATGAACTGCGACCGATTGAAGTACCAAATAAAATTCACTCGGAAGATAAAAAGCACCGCGACGCAGCCAACAATACGCTCAGTTTACGTAACCGATACACATTCGCGTAATAAATCGTCTACAAGGAGTAAAAACTCGGTTCGACAAAAAAACCACAATTGTACTCCGGCAAACGACCCGGTATAACCTCGTAACAATGCATCGTACAGTAATCGCTGGAGCGATTTTTCACCGAGGAAAATACTCATTCGACGATCCTGCAGGCAACATGGAAGACGAATCATCTTGCGTTTCGCGAAAAACCTGACCAGAATTTTCAACCGTGTTGCGTTATTTTTTTGTTCGACAATTCAACGAAATTTCAAATTGACGAGATTAACGAATTATGAAATTATTCGCGATCGATACGAGTAAAATGAGCCTTATGTTGGTAAAATTGGGGCGCGAAAGTTACTCGGTAGAAACCCAGTTAATCCTCAGTACAGTATCTTTTGTTGGGTAAACTTTTGTTCGACGACGAAGTATTAAAATATCGCAGAGTTGTTTTTTAAATAAGGCGTTATTTTTCAAAAGGATTTTCTTCCGTTGTAAATTACAAAATACGTTTTTTTTTTCAACTCTGTTATTACAATATAAACGGACTTTTTCCCCTTTACGACTTCGTCACAATCATTGTTACAAGATGTCTATTGTTTTTGGAAATCTCGTATTATCTCGAGTAAATTTTTCGACTATATTTTTCTTTAATTAAATAGGTAGTTTTCATTTGAGGAAAAAATTTCGCAGAAACGGATTTTTTCAATGTTACAAAAACAAAAAAATTCGTCTTTGACGATTAAATAAATTTATATAAAATAACTAAAGGAAATAAAAACGAGAAACCCAATTAACGACTCGTGCAAACCATCAAAAATAACTCGAAACGTGCAACAGTCGAAAAAAACATTTTTAGTGGCTTTGAGGCGAAACAAATCGCTATTTCGTTTACGGTTTGAAAAAGGCTAAGCCTTTAGGCGATCGTTCTCTTTTATCTTTTTCACGCAAAAAGGACGAAAAAAGGAGTATACTTAACACGAAGGTCGACAGTATGCCTTTACACGATTTTATAAAATAGTTCGCTATTCTGTTTTCAGCGTATTTCTTTATCATATTATCAAAGACCTTTTTTTCTCTTTTTCCCCTTCTTTCATATATTTTCCGAGCGTTTGTACCAAGTACGAAAAATTATAACGCCTCGTAAGTTTTCACGTATAATGTAGGTCAGTAAAGAGGAAAAGTTTTTCATACTTGTCGCATTCTCAAACTAATACTACCGCCTCGAGTTATTCGGGAAAATTTGTCGGAAGTCGTCTTTAGCATCAGATTGAAATACAAACGTGGGAGTCCAAGTTACGCAGCCGCTTAAATGGAAAATTACCTAAAAATAGAATTATTGTTTACATACACGACTCTTTCTAGTGGTAATATTCCGTGCGCGTTCAATTGTACGAGGAAAAAACGTGGCGTGCACTTGTAACTCGAGACTTGTCTCGGAGCTGGCACGTTCGTCTATTACACGCGCTAACACGCGAGATGCGTCAGGTTATCGGGTAATCGCTTCAGACGTGATGGACCTAAAGTGCAGAGGACCTTACGAAGTAGTTTAGATGACGATGAACAAGGAAGGGAGATTTGGAAAGAAAGCGTTAACGGAAGCTACACGTAAGACGTGCTCGTGGTAGATTCACTTAGATGTATTTATTATTCGGTGCACAAGGACGAAGCGATGAGGAGTTTAGATGTAATCTCTTGGATGATGGTATCTTCCAAGATGTTATAATTTTAGTTTTTATTGGAAAACTGCGAGACGAGGGCACTGAGAGCCGAGGGGCTAGCTTCACTTTGAATTTATTCAGGTAGCGTTTTCCTTCATTGAAATACGAATGTCTTTTTCAGATTTGCTTTGATGTGTACTCGTGACTAAAACAGTTCTATTTTCAATCTTATTTCTATGTTGGATTCTTTGATGCGAGTATACGCTACTTACAAAGCAAAAAAAAACATTAACCACCCTCTATAAACGTTAATCATCCTTCTCACGATCCAATTTTGTCCTCCACATTTCAAAATGTAATGAACTGGCGGTTCATTTCAAGTACCTCTTCATCCTGTACTTCACTTCATTACTGGATACACATTAAGTCAAACAGATCCTAAGATATGACACTTGGAACCTAGAAAAACCCAATTTCACCACTCGATAAAAATTTTACCAGCACCCAATCATTATCCCCACCACATCAAACGCCACAACCACGTATTCCTTTCGAACATAATCTCATTTCGAACCTAAATTACCATTGGAACTTTTACAAGCCCTGTAACTCCGAACATGCGTCATTAAAAACCCAAACTTTCACTTCGCTGCTTTCTTTGGACTATTATCATCTTCAGAGTAACCCATCTCTTTTCCCATTACCTAAAATGAGGTCATCTGGGTATTCATTTTGAAGAAAATTTTATGCCGGATCTATTCCATTAATCAGATTTCCTCCTCGATGAATACACGCAGAAATACTTGACATAGAACCCCAAAAACCTCCTAAATTCCTCCACTTCCCCAATTCACGGAATTTGCAAAAAAATTACTCCATTTGGACGAACCGAGGATTACATTCGGAGTAAATTTTCACGACGGATTCGATCTTCGAAGCGAAATTTCTCCATTTCGCGAAGTTACGCTACGTCGGTTTAAAACTTGAGCCTATTAAGACTAATAAATTTGCCGCTTCAAGATTAAGCCAACTTAGCCAAGTAAATCACCCCGAGAAGAATTCCGTTCACGGTGTCGCATTCGAAATAAAATTCCACTCGGTAATCCCCGGCTCGGGCTATTTTGGTAAAATTCTATGCAAATATATCTCTCGCAAAGTTTAAACGTTGTTGCGGCAAATTACACCAAGTTTTATCCAGACTCCGTATACAATGTGAAGGCAATTTAACGCTACTTTTCAATTGCAATGTGAATTATGCCCTTTGGGTGATTAATCATTCCAAACATTTCCCGTTCTTATCAGCATTTATAAATCAATCGATCGCTACGTCAAAAAATAAACTTTCCTATCCAAAATATCTACGCCTCCGCGATTAAAAAAAATAAGGTAACGAATCACCAACCAGTTTAATCAGCTGGTTGTGTTTTTTTATAAGCAAAAATCCAGTCCATGGGGGAAACCCAACAATGCCCATGCATCGGAATAAAACCGGCCACTGACCTAGACCATGCAAAGCCATATCTACTAACTTTAATCTTGCAATCCGCCAATTCTATCCACATACCAAATTATCGACTAGGGCGATACTCTACTCTCTCACATGAAATTAAACAACGTGTACTTCGACTTTGAAAGCTTAATAAGGTATTCGAGAACTTGGCAACGATTCAAAACCTTATAGATTCGACTTGTGAAAAAAATTCTGCGAAAATTTCAATCAACGCTTCCCGAGTCGTTTTCAACATAACACCAAAGATACATTAATCTTTCAATATATATTCGAAATCATCCGCGGCAATGGAATAATCGATGTTTGTGCGTGTACACGTACAATCGAAAAACCTCCATTCTAATTACCGTCTACAATACGGACACATATGTAACCACAATATAAATTACTCTCAAAGTGTTTTTCCTTTATAAACAAAAAATTTCCCAAGTCGTCTACACGGATAAAAGTTCTAGAAAATACGATGCAACGAAATATGCGTACATCCCATAATTAACCGCTAACCAAGTTCAAGGTATTACGGAATTTTTCTTAAAATAACATGAACACGAGGTACTACTATCACGAATCGTAACTGTAAAATGATTTTTTTCTCAAGATCGAGGAAATTTTTCGGTTATTAAGCCTATATTTATCCTATCAAAAGACATTAGATGACATAAAAGTAAACACGACCACGCATATGGTTGCCTTCTTTACCTTGAAATAATACCATCAGGTTTTTAACGTATTTTGCAAAAAGAATAAAAAACAATGAAAACTAGTCCACAAATCGGACAAACCAGTTATAAGCATATTCCAATAAGTGACGTAACCAAGACCATCTAAACCTGCTACGCGCCGAGACCTTGTCTCGGTGCGTTATTTTGTTCCATCTTACGTACCGCATTCGGGCCGGAAAACGAGTTGGAGAATTTTAACGGCATTTTATACCTTGGATTTCCCAATTTCCCTAAATATAAACGGTGATCATTTAGAGTTCAATGATAATACGAAGGAACGAAGGGGAAGAGAGGGGGCTAAAGTCAGACTTGATAAGGCTGAAGAGTTCTCAAAAAGAGATGGCATATCGAGTCTATTCAAACTGGAGCAGCTCACTTTTCTACGGATATTTTGCCTTATAACATTTGAAATATCGATCTAATCGAGAAAATAGCTTAGTTCGATTTTAAAGAGGATAGAATTTCTTTTAAAATGATATATAAATGAGTTTCACTGCTCCAAAATAGTCAGATTCAAAGATGAATCGAAAAAAGTTCTTTCACGAAGGGAAACTACTTGAATAATATCAATGGATTTTTCATAAACACACGTTCCATTTCTGCCTTTCATCTCCAGAAAAATATCGATTTAATCGAAAACACAATTTATTTCAATATGACAAATAAAATGTCCTCACTACTACATACAACGTTGCCAAACTTAAAAATTCATTTGAAAAAAAGACAAAAAAAATCGAATGAAAAATTTAACCTACTCAAGTTCAGTTTTTGCTTTTTATCTCTTGAAATATCGATCTAATCGTAAAAATAGCTCAGTTCGATTTCAAACAGGATAAAATTCCCTGTAAAATGGCCTCCATGACATCTCCGCCAGATCAATTCAACATATAAAAACCCAGACCAAAGAAAGAGATGTCTAAGAAATATTCCCATCTCATTAAAATTCAACTTTCAACACATTTTCTTCACCCCCTCCCTCTCCCAACGAAATAAATCCCGCGTATCTTGAACTTCTCACAATCACTTTCAAAACCGAAATCTGCTCGTAAAACCATCTCCAACGTCCAACCCCTTCGAGGCAAGACCAAAGACCAAAGGTTACGACCGCTACGTAGACGGCACCGCAAACACGACGTATTACGGCTTCATCGCGAACCCAAACAGCGAACTGGTTATTTTACGACTCCTTCAAGGTAGATACGTTCAAGAGTACAATGTTAATTGTCACGCTAGTTAATCATTTTTAAAGAGATATTTCGACACCTTTGGTGACTGGTTGATGGCGCACGCCTGATGCATCGATGCGGCCAAATTAATAAACGTAATTGCCAACTCGTCTCGAGACGCGTTTAATGCCCGAACACGTTTGTTTATTATACGCGCGTATAATTAGCTCCCGGTATATGCAAATTCTCCCATCTCGCGTCGACACTTCGGGCACGTTATCTAGGTTGATTTTCCATCAGTATACGCACATCTGAGCTTCGCACTTCGCTACCATGCTATTCGGTGTATTTTTTCGCGTCGTTTTACCAATCTCGTCCAAGAATCCGCAAACAGTCGATACAAGCTTGCAAAAGTACCATCGACGAGATTACAATGAAATACGCACGTGCATCAGGAACTGGTTTCAATTGGCTAATCGTTTCTCCGAGCAAATACACATCATAGGTACGTACGGCAATTTTCCAGCCTCCTGTGGATTTCCCATAGAATAATCTCGTCGATGTGAAATACTCGGTACGCGTTTCAAATTCCATCTTTATATGGATAGGTACGTCGAGTTCGCTTTTCTTCCGGATGCGATTACGGAATTGGGTTTTTTCACCATTTTTCACTCTCGTTATCCAATTATACGCTTCGAGAGGTCGTTCCGTTTAATGAGCTTTGATAATGATCTCATCTACGCATTAGGGTTGTTTTCATATTTCACGTTTCCTTTCATCTCGCAGGATCATCGTTGAGATGAACTACGAAATTTCCAAATCATTCCTAAAACGTTCGAGATGTTTTCATCGCGATAAGCATGAAAACGTCTCGACAAGCGTCGACGAGAGTTTTTCAACGTGCGAGTGCTTTCGAACGCCGGATTCCAAGTGGAAAATAACCTTTTTTCAATAAAAGCGATTTTGTTTTCGTTTCGAGTGGTTTAGAAAAGAAAAGTAAACGAAATAAAAATTTAGAGGGTCAATAAGTGTTTATTGGCGGAGGGGGAGGGGGAAGATTAATGATTTAATGCCTTGAAAAATTTATTAATGCCACGAAAAAATTTTAAAATGAATTTTTATCAAATAATTAAACTGATTGGCTGAAATATAAAAAAATTTACAAGTTGAAAAAACAAGTCTTCAATACATTTTTTCAAGTTTAAAAAATCCAATAATTCTTTTATTAAATTTTTTTTTCAATTTTCTCAAGCTGGATTTAAAAAAAAACCTAAACCATCTAATTAGTAATTACATCCTCCCCCCTCTCAACTCCTTGCCCCTAAAATTAACTCATTTCTCGAAAAAATTCAAGACCATCAAAATACTTCTTCCGCAACTCGAAAAGGAAATAAAATCAAATATTCGTCATGCAAAGGTTACCTCCCTACGTCTATTCCATTTCGTCGAATACACAATACTCATTCAAACGAAGGTCGTATTTGAGTCATTTACACGTCCAAAGGTCACTCAACGTCGGTAATTTCGCCATACGTACGAGACTCTAGTCACACGTGCGAATCTTCGAACCAATTAATGCGCGGAATGCGGCTCCATCAAAAGGACACCTGAGATAATTGCGGAATCTAGGAGAACGAATTTTCGATTATTCCCGGAATCGTTGGTAGCTCGTTCGCAAACCGAATTGGCCAATTTTGAGGCCAACTGGTTGAAAATGGCCTCAACGAAATTGATCCTAAGATGATGTGAATTTAAAATACCGCAAATAGTTCGATTATTCGAGTAAAATTGTGAAATGAGGAAGATGATTTCAAAACGCAAGTTAATCCTAATATACGATGTCCCCTCGTACCGCTTCCATCTAAGACACGTAATTGAGACCCTCATACGTAACATTTCGACTCCTCGAACACGTAAAAATATTTGTACACCCGAACGCTCGTAAAATACGTCTCAATTCGATACCGTAATTCACGCAGCATAACGACTCATCGAAGCACGACGTCTTAAAAGCTTTACGACCTGACACATCGAATCTCATCAATTAAACCCATCGATCTTCGGCGGCGCTAACGATGACCTACACGATGATCCTCACGTTGATAAATTAGTCCGAGGTACGATGTCGTAATCGAGAATTTAATTATCCGAAAATCATGTCCTCTACGCAGCCAATCCGGCTCAAATGCCCGACGTTCACCTTCGCATGCTGCTAAACCGGGAGAGAGTAAACCCGAAATCGTGCTCTTGGGAGTTCATCGCGTCGGTTCATTGTCACAGTCAACTCGGCCGCTAATTAACTCAACGAGGAAGCTCGTCGACGCCGGAATCGTAACGTACGGCTATTTCGAAATTTCCTTTTTCGTAGGCTTTCCCGCGATCCGCGAAGGTTTCGAGCTTTCACCGCGACGTCGTTTTCTTTGCGAAATACGCGAATGGGAAATTACCCTACGATGTCCAGTTGACCGGAAATTACGCAAGCTCCGAAGGTTGGCTTTGTTATACGACAAAACCGCATTTCGAAAATAATATCTCATGAATCATACTCGCGTTATTTTCGGTTTACTAGCGATGAAAAATTTCTGAACGAGGGAAAATATTACTCGAATGTCTAAAAATACACTCTTATCGCTTGGGAACCGTTACAGATACGGTAACGCGTTATTTACGTAGAAACCTCGAAAGCAATTTCCATCTTGTGTCATGTGCGATGTACGCGTGCAAAAAAAACCATCTTTTACACCAATTGCAAAAGGTCGCCGTATCGAATCGATGCATAATGATGGCACATCGTGCGTAAAGTTCAATACTCGCCGGCACCATTGACACACGGCGAAAAGTGTCAACGTGCCAGCAACCTTGACTTGATTGCACCCCCCTCCCCACTTTCCAAACTCCCGGTAAAATTCGCCTATTGATTGATGACCGAAAAAAACTACACGAAAAAAACCAAAGTATACAGAATTTCATTAACGCCGAAAAAAATTACATACGCGATAATTTTTCATATGCAAATCGTCGTCGACTTGTAATTAATCGTCGTCTAGTCAACTTTTCATCGTGACTTGTACGTCGCGTCGTGTATTACTCCGAGTATTAAATACTACCCGACTTTGTTATACTGGTCACGCGACAAGATTTTCTTAACATGGCCCAAGAGGTTGCTGAAAAATCCACCCCTGACTTGACCCTGTTTTTTGAATTTCATCCACTCGCTATAACCGCCCCTAATTAATAAGCCAACTAGGCGCTTAATGAAGGTGTCATAACTGTTAATTAGTACGTAGTTTAATATACGAGATAGTATTATTAATGCGAGCTCGTTTTTCATTTTCTATTTTGCAGGTGAGTAACAGATTTATTTTAATGGACTCTCGAGCGTTTGCTAAGAAGGTGACGGGGTAAGTAGGCTGTGTGTATGAATAGACAACGTGATTCATTTGCATAGCGAATGACCTGGAATTTTTTCAACGCGTTTGGAATTTTTTCCACCCGACGTATTTTCACGATAGCGTAATTGAAAGCGAAATTGCAAATTTCGTCGATATTTATCGAGTGCTTGACAATTGGAATGAAATCAGCGGGGAGACGAAAGGCAGGATTTCAGTCTAGTGTTTCGTTAATTGAACGAAGAAGACCATCACGTAGAATGGATGTGTGAAATGTCTGCAAAATCTTCCATTCGGCGATGACGAATTTTTGAAAATTATTCGATCACCGACTATGTAAATTATACAAGCAACGGGACCGAAGAAGGTGTCAAAAATTCTAGGAATTTTTATTCATAAAACTTTGCCTTCATCGAGGCGCATTCAAATTTTTTTAAAATTTTATATTTTGAAAAATAATTTAATTGGTTGGCAGTTGCAAATCGGCTGATTTTTAAAATTCAAAAACACGTAATTTGAAATATCTGAAATCGTAATAATTTCAAATAAATACCATGAAATAGTTCAAAAATATGTTAATTTGTTTTTCAGAATCTCGGCTAAAATGATGTTTTTGAAAACGAGCCCCTCGATTTATGCAATTTCGTAATTTGACGCGCCAAAACACACTTTTAATGGTAATTTAAATAAAACGAAGGTTGGTCGATTTACGTCATCAAATGATACATTCGAATACATTATGCGATTCATATTTCTATGATATCCAATCAATATATATACCTTCGAGACCCCTCCTATTCCCTCATTTGTATAAAACCGATGAAAAATACAACCATGGGTCATTATATCACCTGAAACAAACCTGGTGGAATCTTTGCGCGGGGTAAAACTGGGTGAAAAATCAATACGGCGAAAATTTCGCATACCGGACGTATTAATGACTATGGAGAAACGGATAAAGATGGCTAAAAACGTGACACGCTAGTAAAACGTGAATAATTACGTTCGGGTACACGACACGATACGGGACCTGTACTTTGGTTCGGTATCAGCCATCAATCAAAAAATTACTCCGAAATGACGAATCGGTTTTTAGAGTTTGGCTAAAAGTCGGCGCGATAAAACGGAATCGATTAAGATTGGCTGCGTCTCCGGCGACGTCCATTCTCAGAGCCTCAATGAGAAAACTTTATTTCAATTCATCTCAACAATTGAATAAACAATTTTACACCTTATCAACGGTTCGAGATAACTTTATCGTGGAAATAATTACCTTCTAAAAATAATACGTCTTTGGGTACCAATGCCATTTAACGGATAAGTTTCATTTTGACGTAAATAGAAAAGATTTCCTTGAAATGCGCTTTTATCTTTTATGTAGTATAATGATTAAATTAGGCTATCGAGTTTAAGGCGCGATATCAATTATACGAAATTTCGAAAAAACAATTTACCATTGTTTAACGTCGAGATTTTGTTTGGGTTCTTCGGTACATAGAAATTTCATTATGTCATCGAGCACGCGTACATTACAAAGAGGTTAATTGCCATACTCGCGCGGAATTCTCGATTAGACATTTTCTAGACGAGTTTTCGTCTTTTAGACTTGGCGAAGTTTTTAATTTTTGGAGACGAGGTCGTCATATATGTGTTACGATGGCATCGCATAGATTGACAATTGAACCAAAATGCTTACTAAGCAAACACCTTTAATTTAGGATTACCTTGGAAGAGGACCAAGGTTAATCGATAGCCTAAAACACACGCCGGTATGTGTCCAACATCCGAAAAGTCCGTTCGCACGATGACGACCCAAACCTGTCGTATGAATTTTCCAATCGACTCGAAATCCCACAAACCGGCGCGCACCGTTTGACCCAAATCTAGCACCGATGGCGATTTTGTTTTTTCGTTTTATACGCCGCAAGGTCAGCGTCTGATGTTGTAAGATGCGATATTTTAATGGTGAATAATCAATAAAAAATGGGTGTTTTAGTCGGCTCGAAGGTCGAGCTTGCATAAGCTTTTTTTTTCGTCCAAATAAATCGCCATAAATAGGAAATTTCATATCGAAGAAATGATCATCGGAATACCGAGCGTCGTAATTTTTAAAAAACTTTCGGCATCTCCAAGGTCACCCGCTTTGAAGATCGTATCGATACGCTACAAAATGATGAAAACGAACAAAAAAAGCTACGACGTAGAACTCGCATACAAAAAGACCTTCGAAAAAGAAAACACAGAAGACCCTGAAGCACACGAGCTTTCGCTTTTCACTTCCTTACTCTGAAAAAAGTCGACGATTCGTGAATAAGATCGATACACTTGGTGCATTGGCCTCAGCATCGTTCCAAGTCGATCTCCCACCTTTTCGATGCATTTCGCATCGTAAACGATGACCAATTAGTTCTGCGGACGTTTACGACGGCTCGTTAAGAACTGGCACGAGGAAAAAAAAAGTTCTTAAGAGGGGAGCAACATAGAAAAAACTAATTTTAGTCGATTCGCTAATGAATACTAATCGAAGTTTCGAAAATTCACCGCGTTCATTATGTAGCAATTTATACGCTTTGGTAAGTTCTATAAATAAACCTGATCTAGAAAAAATACTCGATTACCAAGTTGAACTTTTTAGGAACGTCGCCAAAACACTTTTCTCATACGGGTTCGTCGATCGGTTAATTTACCAAACCTGTAAAATATCTGTCGTATTTTCCAATCTCCACCATCCAAAATTCCTCCAACATCTTCCACGTGCGCACGTAGGCTGGTCCAGCCACGAGTATTCGCTGCGCCAGCAAACGACAACGAATCGATGTTATCTACTCGAAAAATACCCCCAGCGAAAGGTATCACCCGGTGTGAAAGGTGTTCGCGAAATTTCTGCTTACATGGATACGCACACTAGATACGGGACGTTTGACTTGGGAACTTTCTTTGCAAACTTTCACAAAGGTTGAAAAATGTCCGACACAAGCTACGATGTGCTTTGGCGTGGAAGGTTTTCACAACAAATTTCAACATACGAGAATTGGTATTTTCAAAAAAAAAAAAAAACAAAATATGACGTAAGAGTCGAATTCTATTCACTTTTTTAGCGACCTTCGTGACCTTATTTAAGGATGTAGTCGGTTTACAACTTTTTTGGCTTCAAGTGTTATTTCAGCAGTATCAAGACAGGTCGAAATTGGATAAGTTGTGCTCAAAGTTGTCTTCAATTGCGTGTTTCACTTTTTTTTCCTCGTTATTCCAGGTATCTAACGGATTACTTTTTCACCTAATTTTCAAAAATCTTTCTTCACCGCCCCCTCCTTCCATTTCCGTCAACGAGGTCAAATTTTAGATTGAAAATAATTTACACCAAAAAAAAAATAAGATTAAAAAAACCAAATTAAAATTATCAAAAAAATAAACCCATTATACACTTATTAAAAAATACATAAACATGACGTCACATATTCCGACAGTGCTATCAGTTCATAAAAAAAATCAACCATTTATCAAAAATGATCAATTTTGAGTAATTTTTGCAAAAATAATTTGTTTTTTCGTTTTTTTTTTCATTCTTGCACTACTTTTTGACAAAAGTCACTACTTTCACAACCTATTTTTAATATCACTGCTTTTTCACCGTTTTAACAACCTGTTAAATACTTTGTTATATTCTTAAAAAATGAAAGTTAGGTATAAAAAATAGTAAAGTACCAATATCCGAAGACAATCCGTCAATTAGAATTCATATTTTTTTCTAAAGTTTTAAATAAATTCCTTATAAATCGATAAAAAATGGCATAAACGCTTTAAAATGTTCAAAAATTGTAAAGATACTCAAAAATTATTCGACTAAAAACTATTGTTTTTGAGCTTATAAATGAAAAAAATAATTATACAAAAATAAGAGACTAGAAATTTATAAAAATTGCAAAAAAAGGTAATAATAAGCAAAACCTATACAAAGAGCTGTTAAAAATTTGAGATAGGTTATTAAAAATTTTAGACACCATGAAGTCGATTTTTTTTTGAAAAAAATTAAAGATTTGGTGATTCTAGGCTCGTTTTACGACAAAGTGTATAATTATTAAAGGCATAAATAATTACGGAGGTTCACAAAATTTGGTAAAAACAACGCCACAGTACTTATCTAACATCTACAAAACCATCAAATAATTTTCAAGTGTTTCCTATTTACATAATGAATGATAATACACGTTGAAATTGTCGTGTTTAGAGTCATTTTCGAAATGACGTCAATCCTTGAGATAATACGTAGATGAGGTTCAGTGAAATCTTATCAAAATATAAAAATTATATGGTATAATGAATAAAGCTAAGCAAACTTACATTTAACTGAAATATAAAAGCTTCACAATGTCACACGGTCGATCACCGATGAAACCAAGTCGTCTTATCCTGAAAGAGAAAATTATCAAATTCATATCTATAAAATCCCACAATTACATCTTTAAAATAAAAATAATAAAAATCTTCGATAACCAGCTAATCACTAATCATCAATTTTTTCTCCAAAGAGACCTCGCCATTCAAAGACCCTCAATTTTGAATTTTGGGCAAATACTCTCCGTGGTCAATTACTCTGTAAACTTTTCACTGTTCAATTCACCTTCAACAACTCAATTTCCCAATTCACCAAACCTTTGCAAAGACTAAATTCCACTATACACTTTCGCACACACCGGTCATCCCTCTGAACATCCAATATGGTACTGTCGCATCCAACGTGGTACTTATTGAAAAAAAAAAACCGAACGCATACCAGATCATGACCGCCTGGCTAACCTTGCTTTAGCTTATTAATTTTACCACATATCACATCTCGTTCTCATTACGTAAGATATTTTTTTCCAATGTTTACACCGCCGTTACACATGTTCAGCGGCGTTGTCGGTTTAAAAAAGGACTATTTTTCTCGATGCAATTTCACAATTCAACGTTAACCATTTACTTCGCCTTCCAGGGAAATATCGACGTTTTGAAAACTTTTTCGCGTTTGTCCTTGTGCCATACCGCAACCCGATATCGAGTACCTTGCCAAAAAAAAACCTATTCGGTGACTAAAAAAGAATACGTCATTTAAGGTAATTATTCCATTTAAGATGACGCGCTGTTGCACACGTGTCTGCGTATATGAATTTTCATACACGCAAATTAGCCCGAGTCGAAAACAAAATTAACGCCGTAGATGTGGAGTAACACACGAACGCGAATTGTATTACCGAACTACCGAGAGTCAATTGACCAGTTTGTAAGTCCTATTCAGGGTCATCGCGGTTGAACAATATTTATTCGAACTCGTAACCTAGTATGACGCGCGTTCTTCCAGCTTAATATGCGTTAATTAACGCCAGGCGGTTTGTTATTCTTCGGATGAAGTCGCCGGCGATGAGGGTTGCTGGTGGATGCTCGCGGTGGGAGTGTTTTTCTCACGTGAGTTTGAATGCTCCACTGCGTGTACTCTTTTTGAAGGGAATTCCGCGAGGAATTTTGTTTTTACGGTGATTACCTCGGATTGCGTTGATGTGTTGAGTATCTCGCAGAAAATTGGTCTTAAGCGTTGGATGAGTTTTGCTGCGTAGCTTAAACGGATGTTTATGAGATGAGGATTTTTACAAAATTTTTTTCCCGTTTGGATTTGTTTGTTTAAATTTTTGACTTAAAACCGAGTAACTGACTAATTGTACCACCCCCTCCCCCGGAAAAACATTAATTTTTTTGATTTCGTTGTTAAAATGTAGGCACGATTAGTTGGTCACCCGGTGCATTGATTTTGGTAGGTAAAGTAGAAAAAGCGTTTTAAAATGGCAAAAAAATTGCTCAAAATAAAATAAAACGATAAAATTTGGATTTAAAATTGCATAAAAAACTTACAAAATCACGTTGAAAAATTTAATATTGAAAATTTGCTTAAATCAATTAAATTTGTAAAATAATTGCAATATTTATTAAATTTGCATAAAAATAAATCAAAAACGCTAAATAAAAAATTAAAAAAATAAAACAAAAAGAAATACAAAAATTAGGAAAAAAATTAATCGCGTTGATTTTTCAATAGTTACTGCAATTTGTGTCCACATTTGATAATTTTAAATGAAATTTTTCACGATTTTTTTAGGAAAATTCCAATAAAGGACTTTCAATGGAAGTTCGTATTTTCCACAATTGTTTTCAATGAAAGGTTTGATAGTGACGTCATCAACGATTGTTTACAATTTTCATCAATTTTTCACGTCATTTCTTAATTTTAAAGTTTTTTAGATTTTTCGCAACTTTTGACGAAAATTTTTCAATATTTTTATGAAGCATGAACAATTTTTAAACAAATATTTTGTCATGCCAGTTAATTTAATTAATTTTCGTGAAACTTTAGAAAAGTTTTTAAACATTTTCACCACTTTTCACCTTCTTTTGCAAATGTACTTCGTGTAAGTTTTGAAATTTCACAATATTTTTCCAGTATTTGAAAAAAACGTGAAAAATTTTTAGTATTTTTGAGCAAATGTTATCATCTGAAATTAATTTAAGTTAATTTTCATATAATTTTCGACGCTTTTTCACGTTTTGATAACTTTCCATGAAATTTTTTCAATGTTAGTTTAGTTTTTCAAGTTTCTAGAATTTAAAAAATTTACGAGATGTCATCATTTACTTTTTGTAATACTTTGACATCTCGTCGCGAATTTCGCGCTATTTCGCCACCAAATTGACGCAAACTAGATCAAACAAATAAATAAATCAAATGAAATTACGAAATTTTTCAAAGTCATTTAACGTAAACATTTAATCGATCAATAACGTCGATCAATTCATCTAAAACCTGTCATTTCAAACTACTGATTTTTCGACATTTCGCGTTACTTTATGAACACACCTATTTAATAACTTCTAAAACAATTTCAGCGAACTCGGTGAGTTAAAAATTCTAATATGAAAACACGCCGACACAAGGTGGCGCGAAAAAATCCGCGACGATAATTTACGTCGATATTAAAAGACGAACGAGCTACGTTGAATTTTAACCGTCGACAAGTCTTATTACGAAACTCCGTTATAAAAAATTCATCGCGTAGAATATACGCGATATTTCCAACGCTCGTAATCTCGTTAGCCATTTAGTTGTATACGAGGTATTTTTTGCTTTTTTTCTCCGAAATGAATTTATGATGAAGTATGTTCGCTATAGCAAGCTGAGACTTAGAAAACTGTCATCGGCACGCTCAAAGGATATTTGTTCGATTTAATTTGCGCAACCGTGATTAATTACTATTTTATGCATGCAGTGATTTTTTATCGCTGCTTTGTTTTTACTGACAAACTGTTACCGACATTTCCTAAAGACCGGTGAAATTTCCAAACCGAGTTGCATTTCCGATTGCACGTCTCATACCAAAAAGCAATTAACTCGGGTCTATCGACGAGGTGATTTGGTTAATTACCCAACAGCACCTATCCTTTGTAGGGTAAATTACTTTTTGGTGAATTTCCAATGGCGGGATTTTTTGGAGTAAATTGTATTTTTACGACTTCAACTAACGTCAAAGGTTAATGTCATTCGTTGACTGGAAAATAATAAATGACGTCACACATGCTATCAAACTCGCCCAGAGACATCTAACGGATCTAGAAATTTTTTCAAAAGGTCATTTCTCGTCTATCTCTATACCTGTTTCGTGCCACAATTGACCCCGAAAACGTCAACAGATCTTTTTTGTGTGTAAACCAGATTACACGTGAAATTTACCAATTTCGTTCGTTGACCGAGCGCTCGTCCACATCTTGTGCTCGATTTCTTCGACTCGGCGAAGTTTTTAATTAATTCCTTCGGGATTTTTTTTCCTCCCAAAACCATCGATTTCAATTCGACTAAATTGCCCGACGTTTAATGAACGCCTGGCTTTTTTTTAACCCTCGAAATCGAGCCGATGTGATTTTACGCCTGTTGAACTTCGCCGAATATGTGTGTATTTTCGATTTAAAGTTTCAATAGTATTATACGTTTTGTCGTCCTTAACTATTTCAATGTAGGTGGCAACGAATAAAAGTTTTTTTGCATAAATTAAAAAACACGGCGTGTTTCAGACGGTTTTTTGTATCTTGATGAATTTCATTGCGTAGGCGATGCAAGGTATTGTGAAGTTGAGGGATTGTAATTGCGATTTGTTTCTTTTTACTGTAAAGGAGCTGGAGAAGGTAGAAGGTAAGAGGATTTTTTACGGGGTGGGCGTGTATAAGGTAAATTAAAGGGGAATGAAAAAACATTTAAATTTGAGAATATTGTGTTGAAAATGGAAAATGGCGGAGGCGAGGAAATTCGATGAAGCAGCGGGAAACTCGATTAAATAAGATGATGATGATATAGGATAAACTTCGAAGAAGTATCTCAATTAATCCACATATTTTATTTTTTTAAACTAAAATTCGTTATGAATATATTTTTTCATTTTTTTCGTGTTTTCGTTTGTGGTTGGCAATAGTGATTTTTAGACAAATAAAAAATGTTTAAAAAAAAACATAAAAAATGTCTAAAAATTACTCGTTTGCCTATTTTCCAGATTTTTTAAAACTTTTTTATAAATTCAAGACGTACTTGATAAACCAATAACAAATTTCAATTCATCATTTCTAATCGATAAAAAAAAATCACGACCATAACACGAGATTCAAGCAATAAAAACAACCTTATCAACAAATTAAAAAATTAAAATTTAACGAATTAGTTGATTTGTGCTCGCAGAGAAAATTTGTATTTTTCTGTAAAATTGGAAAAATACTGCGATTCGTCTAATCTTTACCTTACTTCTCATATTACATTCAGGTGAATTCATTCAAGAAATGAATATTTTTCAGTGACCTCGAAAGACACATAAAATGATATAACGATGTCACAATTTTTTTTACCTTATCTTACAACACTGAAAAGCCTATTTTAGTTCAAAAATGCGCACATTTCCTATCTGAAATGGCGCATAAATCCTCGATTCGATCATCGATGAGACGATATCGATTATGAAACACGTGCTAGTAAATTTTCAGACTGAAATCGCGACGGTAAATTACAACGTCGTAACACGAACGCGATAAATTGTAACAAATCGTACATTTTTATTTTCCAAAGTCATCTTGCATGTTAACACGAAGATATAAATTTGCGTAGAATCTCGCAAAAAAAAAAACGATCACCGAAAAAAATTACAAGCGTAAATTTCTGTATTACGATGTAACTCGAGTGGAATTTTGATGTAAGTACAACGTGAAAAATGTGTTAGAATTTTGTCACGAAGAAACAACAATTTTTTTAAATTATTCGCAACGGTATTTATGGCGTCGTAATATTGTAATTATTGTCTTAGGATGAAGAGGCAAGGAGGGGGGCTTATGCTGTGTCACCCCAGTCGAGTGAAAAATCAAAAAAAAAATTCATTACAAAGGTTTGAAAAGGGTACAAGAACATCTCGAAAGTATTTCCTATTATTGTAACAAAGTAAAAAAAATTGACGATGGCGTTTAGGAGGGGGTGAGGTGGAAGGTGGGGTTAAGGAATTGGAATAATACTGAATGTTTATTAATTTTTCCCCTCAAAGTCTCTACCGGTGCTTCAACTAGTCAAGTTTCCATTTCCTTCAAATAGAAATTGCGCCAAGTCCTTCGTCAAATATTCCAAAAAGGTGAAAAAGAACTTCTCGACGGAACTTGCCCATCTCGTAAATCCCACCAACACACGTCTCTTTCGCAGCACCTACCCTTGAAAGGCCCCGAAGGGAGATAAACCACATTTATCGATACCCATAATAGGAAACAAATTTGGAGGCGTACGTCGCATTCTTTTCGATCACATTACACACGAAGGTCCTCGTGCCTCTGAATTCCAATTAAAATGTCAAAATAATTTATAATTCGATGCCGGAATACATTCGAAAGATATTCGATAAACATCGAAACCCATCGACGAAGCGGCAATCACGCTAATAAGCTTTCGCGGGGACAGCTTACCAAGAGGATTGCACGATGACGCAACTACCGCCATTTTATATCCACGAATCGAATTATCCGGACAGTACAACAATTAAGTTAATACCGCGGAGATGATTTTTATTACGTTTATTAAAGGATTTAATGTTGTCTAGAAGACAATTTAACCTTCGTATTTTTTATAATAATATAGTACGTTATGTTTTTCTATAAAAAAAATAATAAATCTAATGGTGGCTTCGGATTAATGCTAATGACCCTCATCTCCCCGGCATTCGGACAAAGTACGGGAAAAACCGAGTAAAATTAAATAACAATTAAACTAGATCATCTAGACGTCCGTGATTCAACATCATCACACTTCGAGTATCTCCGACCGCAAATCTCCTTTGGCGATTCTCTGGTGAGCATTTTACACCCCATGCAGCAAATCCGGTTACCGCGGAATTCGCAGAAAAACCACATCGCCATCTACCGCCTCCATTTCTACACCGGTAATCAGCCCGAGATTAGTGGATGGTAATCCAAGGACGTCACCGAGCTTCCGTTACCGAACAACTATCTAAGGTCGATGATACATCGACCAAAAAAAACATATCGAAAATTATCGCCGACGTTATGCACGTCGTCGTTGTCGCAGCACGCGTCATTTTTTTTACACATTTTGATATTTAACCGCACACTCGATTGTTCACGTCGAGTTTCGCATTTTATCGAAAATATTCCCAGCGTGTAAATGTTCACTCTTCCTTGATACGCGGAATAGAATTTCGGCAGCTGCGTAAATTCCATTCTTTATAGGGTTTTTTTCTCTCGTCGTCGGCATACTTCCGAAATCCACGGATGACGTTTTATACGAAAGACCGAACATTTCCGTCAATACACCTGCAGACGTGCTTTATTATTATCTTGAACTTGAAATCACATCGTGGATATTGCGTGTGTGTCTGTTAGGTTATGTCAAAACATTTGTACATGCTACATACGACGTACTACGTATGTGATATTTCCACTTTTTCATGTTTTTTTTTATTATTATTATTATTTATTTTGCATTATTTTATAAACTCGAATTGTGTAAATATAAATACGCGGTTATTACGAACATACACGAGCGTACCCGATTATATTTTTATGGTATTTCTGATGTAATTTCATATCGATTTATTTTTCGTTTTTAAGGAATATTTTTACCTGTATAAAAACCACGAATTTTTCAGTTTTTAACGTGGATGAATGTGTATTGTGCATAGAGGGGGAAGGGAGGGAGAACAAAATGATTTTACTTGCAGTCAAGAAATCAAAATTTACAACTAATAGAAAAATTATAAAAGTGAAAAAAAAAGAGCAACACCTTCAAAATTAGAAAAAATTTAAATTGGCATGCCTTCAAAAAATTATGAACCCGGTTTAATTTTTCTACTAATTAAAAATAAATTATTCATAAATTTTCAGTCAACGTTATAAAAGCTGAAAAAAATTGAAACAAAAAACACGAAAAATTACATCAAATTACACAGTTCAAGTCCTCTCAACAAGTCATCTAGCTCAAAGATAAAAAAACACGAAACCAAAATTAACACAGATTTGAATACCTGATAGGTGCATATAATTATGCACACGAATTAAAAAATGCAACTCTTTTACTTTTCTCCACTTTTCAACCATAAAAACAGTAACATGCTAATATCGCATTATTTTCCAGTTCATAAAATCTACCATTTCTTTGCTTTTTTCACCAAATCAAATCCCTGACCTTTCCATTTCGAAGGTGTGCCATTGGCCTTGCATCAAGGATGCACTACACCACATGCTGATTTTGAAAAAGTAAAAAACTAAGCAAAAAAATATCGATATTTTTGATGGAATTATGTAACTTGCGTAATTTTTGAATAATAAATTTGATAAATTATGAAAAAAACATGAAAATGAATTACTACCTTTCATTATGAAAGATAAAATTTTGAGATAAGAAATGATATTTTAACGAAAATTGGAACGGAGGGAGGGGGAGGGGGGATGGTACAATTTTTTATATTATAAAAAAAGAAGAAAAATGCGGTTTCCTTGATCAATTCAACCAATACTTTCATTTGGGGTGACTTTGAAAGTATGGGGTCACTTTGAACGGCAAATTAAATGCAAACGACAATAACAAAGAATGCGTTAAAATCATTTTTGGAGTATTATTCATCAGAAAACTACCTTTCAAAGTGACCATGTATATTCAAAGTGACCCATATGGCAGCAAAAACGCTCAAAATCGACATTTCACACGTATCGAGTTAATTTTCAACAAAAAAAATATAAAAATATCAAAAAAACGAATAATTTTGAAAATGTAGAGAAACGGGACGCATTTCTTCTACAATCGTCAACCAAGTACAAATGAGTGAAATGACAACTGAACTCGATTCGTGAGTTGAATTGATTGAACTGGTGTAATTTTATAGCAATTATCAAATAAAAAATCACCGCTTTCTTTTCAATAGAATATTTAGGTTTCATACTTTCGTAGCCGAAAGTAAATTCACGTTTAATATTCGCAATTAAGCTAGCTTAAGCATCCCTTCCAATCAAATGCGCGATTTTCTACGAAAACTCAACCATCAATCGATTACATTGTTAGACAAGCATGGAAGAGATGCACAAGAAAGGTTATCAAGTACAGCCAAGACAAACTGAGCGGAATAAAATCAAAGCAACTTTGTAGTAAAAGTACTAATTGCAGTTTCACGATGATAACACCAAAGATCATAGGTTAACCAATCACCATTAACACGTGTAGCTTGAGTTACGCATCGACAAATCTGAAACCACTCATCGACATCAAAGCTTGCACTTCCGAATATGCGCAAAATTGCACTCGGTATCATAACAATTAACAATATCCAATGACGCATCGGTTTTAACTCATATTCTTCACTCTTATGATTTCATCTCAATCATCAGCTTCCGTTTGAGTAAAAAAATAATGCGAACTTTTCCCATTCACGGTTCCCCATTCGTCGATGACTTCGCGGAAAACATCACCGGGTCATCTTTGAATTTCCAGTAAACCTCCTCGAGCTAGCTACAGTTGACATCTTGATCGACGTAGTGATCTCGACACGTTTATCCGCGCCGAGCAACCGGTTTCCAAAAGGCGCGCGCATCTATCGTCTTGATCTAGACTTCCCGCGTGTTTATCACGAGATCGAGCACTCTCTGTAGGGCGAATTCCAATGAATCACCGGTTTCTTTCGCTGATAGTTGCCAATTTTCAGGTGGCGCTGCGACGCGAAAAACATTCGGAAATTTCCACATCACGATTGAGTTTCCCTCGAATAAATCGATGTGAAATTAAATTCTATTAATAGTCTTAATCCGAGCGTGTTTATAAGGTGAATCAAAACTTCGACGTAATATTTCTCAAGAGGTAAAAAAAGAAGAAGGGTACAGCATCGAAAACCTTATCGAATATCTCGTAAACTTTTCCCATCTCTAATATGCTTTTAAAATCAACTTCAAAGGATTCGATAACGAGAGAGTGACTTTTAGATGTTTCTCGTCGACGAAAATTCTCTTTCGCGTATAATTATCAATTTCGACGCACGTGTTTTAAAAGACATCCATCTCATTAGAGGGTATTTCCTCTACAAAGAGTGCTCGAATACGAGGCATACGGTACCATTTATGCAAAGGTCGTACACAAAACGTGAAATCGGATCAACTAATAGCTTTGTTTGTATTATAGGCAAAATATCTAAAATGAATTGTCGGACGTGTAACGTCGCAGATTCCATTTCGAGGTTAATTATCGACAATGAATCTATACGTATTAATTAACGAATTAATTCGAGCGTGGCTTGGCATATTTTTGAATATTTATCACGTCGATAAGACGCGTACAGGGTGTCAGTTACCTACATAGGTCGTAAATATCAACAAAGTAAGGACGACCTATATATCGGCATTTATCTCGAAAAAGTATAATAACCTGAAAGCTTATCTAAGCTTTGATAAACATCCTTGATCGAATTCCCTGGCACGTTTTTCTTTTCAAAATATCCGATAAAAAAAAACACCGTCAAAATTTGAAAATATACCGAGCCCGAACCATTCCATACCTCGACACGTGCTATCTCGAGAATTTTCCATCGATTCGACGAGACGAAGTCGTGCGAAACTTCACCAGGCGATCGTGTAATTTTCATTTTCAACTCGAACGTCGTCAGACGAGTACCCAGGTGTCAAGTTCATTGTGTTCTAATTTAAATAACGCAACGTAACGCCGACGACAAGGTCTTAAACGATTCGCGCAAATCATTCTTTTATTTACGACCACCGAGAGACGTCGAGGAAAAAAATTAATTTCGTTTTCATTCGTCCACGTCGTCGTCGCAAATTGTTGAAAGCAAATTTGAAAATTTTCCCAAGAAGATTCTTCATTCTTCAAATTCATTTTACACTTTTCCAGTTTTCAACAAGACGCAATATATTTATCGTTTGGAACAATTTCAAATTTTTTTCATCCAATCGGCAAATTCTCTATCAAAAGATCGAGTCGTTAAAATTCGCATAAAAAATCCTCCAAGAATCCAATTTGCAACTAGTGAAAAAATGCATTCCCAAATTTGCAAATCCACGAATAACTAATCACGTACTATGGAAATACAAACCAATAATTCGATCACGATTAAGATTATAATTTACATAAACCCAAAATTAGCGGATCCGCTGCAACATTTTATTCCATTTGCAAACCGGTTAGGAAATTCATGTAGGTAAGAGGAGTGGGAGAGCATAAGGCAGTTCTAATGAGGAAACGAATTTACACGACCTTTTGGCACGAATTACAAAAATTTTAAAGAACCAGAAGCGCAAATGATGAGAGGAAGAGGGGAGAATGAGACACAAAGAAAAAAGAAATCGCGAAATTTCTTGCAAGATGTTGTCCCACCATTTTCACCTGGAACTTCCAATTTCAGTGGGTCACTTTTATAAAATTTATCCGCCATGAATAATCAAATAAAGAATATCTCATAGAAGCCAGTTTCTAATAAATTTAATAAATTCGAGTTACGAGTGGCAGGAGGAGGGAGGGGGGATTTTACAAATACGTTACAACAATTCACTCGATGAAAAACTATTTCAATACAACAAAGTAGGTAAAGATGAATAATTTAAAATCAATGATAATTATAGTAAGCGGATTATAAACGAAAGAGGAAGACAACTTAGGACCTAGGAACTACTCCATTTTGTTTTTGTAAACATCAATCAGCATGAGCTCTCAACATTAACGTTGAAAATTGCCACAAAAAACCCTACAAAAAGAGAACAACTGCAGTCTCTCATTTATTGCTCGGGTGCATCAATAAATTTCAGGTTTTTGGAGACATCTTCAGTCTCGTATCATTTTTATGATTCACTAGATCACCTTCAGCAAAAACATGTTCCAAGGCTTTGAACAAAGACCACAAAGTTCTTTCTTGTAGGTAAATAGTAAACAAAACAGATAAAAGAGGAAAAATTTTACATAATGTTTGGATCAAGAACCAATTGCAATTTACGTCCGAACACAAAAGCTTCGAGTTTCTTGTAAATACTTGCATGTCCACAATAATCGAAGGCAATTTTCCGCACAATTGATGAAAAATATAAAAAAATGATCTTTACGGTAATTCCGGCTTCCATCATTCGAGTACTTCGAGATATACAAGTCTTCCAAAGGACAACAATGTTTATTAAAGACATCCAACGATGACCAAGAAGTCTCCAGGTTTACACCCTCGAGCTTTAAAGTTCCCAGCTGACTTTCCGAGCACTGACTCATTGAAAAACTTTAAAATCTGCACATATGATTGGACCAAATACCGATCAATCTTCCGCACCAGTCATCAAAAAGGACCACGACTTCCTTAAACGAAAAACCTTGGGAAAACTTGCTGCGACGGCGTTAAAAACTCCGACGAAATTCCACCCGGAAAATGACGTATGCACTCGTCGATCACCGAGACACAGGGCTTCGGGAGATAAACATAACGATGAATGTATCTGGGAAAAACAAGCCATTGCTCGCATTCCGACAATCACAAGAAAAAAATTCCGTACGATGACGCACGCGAAAATTCAAATTAATAACAAAACGTCAGCGGGGGTAGTGACCACGACTAATCGCTCGTCTCGATTGGCCGAAACCAGATTTCAACTGCGAGTAGAATTTCCTACCATCAGAGACCTCTATGAACATCTGCTGCGAACGATTTCACGTACATACGAATACGAGAAAATTCGTGCAAAAAAACACCTCACACACACACACATGCAAACCAGCTCGGTAAGTTAAATCTGTAAAGCCGCCAACCGGAACTCGTTATAAGTTTATTACGTAACGAGTTCTATAGATTTTTTTTCTCGTCCATACTCGACGTCTATACGAATACATTATAAATTTGCTAATGGTTTCTCGTCCATGACCTTAACCATGGAAGAGGAGATGGAAAAGGTAAAAACATCAATAAACTTGTAGTTTTTCGTTCAGTTTTTGATACTCAATGAATACGATCAGATCGCACTAGAACGCCGATGCGTCTTAGGAAGATATTTTTTCGAAAATTGAGTAATTACGTAAAACGCGTAATTATTTCGCGATTTTTTGAAATGAAAATTTTCTAGCGCGTCGTGTCTTTTTGGTTCGTTGGTTCGTTGGTTCGTTATTTGCGGTATTTTTTATGTGCGCGCGTGTGTGTGTTAACCACAAGAGCGCAATGGCAAATACTCAAGCGCCACCGGTTGATTTATCCTTCAGAGGTAAGAAATTTTCTCAATAAACCATGCTTTTTCGAAACCTTTGACGGAAAAGCTACCGCGAAGTTTTTCCGTTTATTTTGCGACGACGGTAAATCGTCGCGTATCGAATATAAACGGTATTTTTGTTGTTTACGACGCGAACGGTGTTTATTTTTAACGAGATTTTTCCACTTGCGTTTATAAAGGAAAATTTTTCTCGGTGTTCGACGGATTCGAAATGTGGTTATTTACGCGCTTCGACGAGATTATTTTTTTCAAGTGTTAATTCCAATTTTACGCTACGTCCACTCGTTCGTATTTTCGCCGCGGGATATGGAAAATTACCCTTTCGTGTGCTGGAACGTTCGATTTAAAAAAAAATCAAATCGTGACTTGCTTATTTTTGGAATCTACGAATTACCATGTGGTAGGAAAATTCTCCCGAAATTATTGGTATTTTTGGGTTACTCGAAAGAAATATTTCTGTTTAGGTAATTAACACGAGTAAACTAATCGTGAAAACACATTTGAACCGACAAAATTTAAAAATGAATGAGATGAACTTCATTAAAAGTTCACAAAGCACCGAACAGTTTTCAGTTGTTTTTCACAAAAAGATTGATTTTCAAAACAAACCACTTCAAAGGCCATTTCATCGCTCGAAATCTTAAAAACTACAAATCCAAAGTAAAATTTGATGCTTTAAAGCAAAAAGCTCATTAAATTCTCGACAAATTGCACCCCTTAACTTTCAGATTGGATAAACCAATCGAGAAAATACAGCGATTTTAATTCCCAAGATATTAAAACTTGTCACGTGTCAACACGTATAAAAAATCTCAAAAACAATCACAACAAGACTAACGGAAATATACCAAAACATCGTAAAATACTATAAAATATTCTACGATTAAAACAATCAACAAAATCATTTCGAAGATACACATTCCTCATCAAAAACACCTTTATTCATCTGCACGTGGCAACAACTCATTTATTATTCATTCAGGAAAATTTTCAAAATCAGTTAAATAAACCTGACCAAGTCAACCGGGAAGCTCGTAAAACTTCATTTGTTGCATTTCCATAACCAGACATGTTTATCGAAACAATTAAAACCTCTGGGAGCTCAATTTAACGAAGAATTTACAAGATAACGGATTTTCATACATAGGAAAATCTCGAAACCCAATGAGTCATAGGTGGAAAACTGGAAATTATATAAAAGCTCGTAAAATTTCCCAAATATACATTCAACCACCTCACTTTACCTATCAACAAATGTGCATGTATGGACACTTATGGTGAAAACCTCTCTGAACCGATAACTCGTTAGATTTGATGACATTGTATTGGAAGCTCATAAAATTACCCATTTTTCAAAACGATAATCCTGTTTTACTCTAAAATCGCCATTTAGACGAAGCTTGTAAAAACCAGAAACCGGTTAAGAGGTTTAGAGGAAAATTGCGATATGTGAAAAGTTTTCATGAAATTTGGGTAATTTTTAGTCAAATGTTAATTTTATGCATAAAAATCATGGAAATCTTTCATTCGCGATAGGAATTTTAAAAACGGAGGAAAAAATTACGGTAAATTCTCGCAGACTTGAGCCCTTCATCGAATTAAAAATATGTTTCTTAAAATTACACAGGTTCTGACGTCGATAAAATATATGAAAATTTCACGGAAATACCACAAAATACACAACTCGAAACGAAAATTTGGCAACATAGCAAAGGCATAAAAATTGGTCGAAATTTCACACAATCTCAATACATTCATCTTTCACCACGAAATATCACATCAGGAAAATGTAAAAATAAACGACTCAGAGGTAATTTACGCGGTTACAAAAATAGCACAAAATTTTGCAACTTTTGAATTGAAATCGAATAATAACCTAGTCGAATAAATCATTTCTCCAATTACAGAAAACTCCTTATTCGTGAAAATTTCCAAATATCGATTCGATAACGAACAAAAGCCAATTTATGGTTATTCCAACTCCACCTAATCTCGTATTATGTCTTTCATCCACCGACGAAAGAAAATTTCCCTAAATAGTTCAATTTCCCAAACACCTCGTGAAATGCCCTACTTTCGAGGAAATTCGACAAATTCTAGGTCGAACGAAATACCAAATTTTCACGAAATATTATTCGAATAATCTTGCTGAATTTTCCACAACGCCATAAAAAACGAATACCCCGGGAAACTTATCTCCAAAACGAATATTTCCACTGAAAAAATTCCCAAAAATTTAAAACACCGGATAAAACTCGCAAAAAAAAGGAAAACAGTTGAAATACGAAAACCTGCTCGATGTGGAAACGACGATATTGCATTAAAATCCCGCATTCTATATACAAATAAATGGATTCGTTATCGTGCTACGAAAAAGTGAAAAACATTCCGAATTTCTTTTAATTTTAATAAAAAAAAAATACGCGATAATTCGCCCCAAAAACGTCAACTGTCGATACTCCGAGGCGAAAAAACTCTCCTGTGAAAATTTTCGACGTCCTTGAAAAGGCGACGCTAAAAAGAGGCCAAAAATCCTCACGCCCACGTTTTTGTCTAAAGTCTGCGTGTAAAATCCAAACAACCGAGATTCGGGTATTTCTTCTCGACCTCATTTTTTTCACAAGTCGTCGCGTCGAGCCTTTCTCGCGTAATTATCGCCGTCGTTAAATACGCGAATTTTAAATTACTCTTGTGGTAAGTTGTTTGGCGAGAGAAAAAAGGCTTAAAGACAAGCAAACTTTTCGTATATTAGAAAATTGCAATTCATTTTCAAATCTTTTTACCTTGACGCGTTTGAAAGTTCTGTGAAAAAATTGAATAGGTAATTTTTGTGTAATAATTTATCGAATCTCGTAATCTTGGGAGTTTACTGTAATTATACATTAAGGACATCGATATAAATTATTTTCCTCTGAAAAGAAAACGCCCTTAAGCTCGAAATCTAATCGTATTCGGATAATTTACTCTTACGTAACATTTCAAAACATTTTTCCGGGGCTTTTTCGCTATACAAATATGTGGAAAATTCATGATATATTGGTCTATTTCCCAAGTTTTTTTCACCCTTTGCTTCGCCACAAATTGAAATTCGTAAAGGTAAAGCCGGTCGGTGTTTTACCTGAGGCTTACTGCGTCAATAATTTATACGATTCGTTTACGTTTTTTTTTTTCTAATGCTGGAACTACTGGAGCAAAAATTCCAACTCAATTTTACCCTTATGCTTTCTTCGATTATAGGCTTCTCGGAAAATCGGGTATTTTTCAACGTCACCTCGCGGCAGACTCGATTAAGGTGTTTTTGTCGTTTAACACGTTGACGTAATTATTCGATGGCGGATTTGTTTACATTTAGAAATTGCAGATATTTTTGCAAAAGCGAGAAAAACGTCGATTTCAATTACATGGTGGGAGAAAGAACACGAGGCGTCATTTATCATAATTATACTCGATTCTCGATGGGTTATTAATTGTGTTTCTATTAGGAGCACAGGGTTTGCAATTTTTACGAGGGATGAATTTTTATTACGGGTAATTACAACGGCGAAGATAACGCGAAACGAAACGAGAACTCGTGTAATAAGTTGATATCCTTCGATAAGTGCAGTTTTCGAACAATTCTAAGAATTTCCAGTAAAATACGTAACGCCTTCTCGAGACGATACCTCGAGGGTATCTCTTTGTATACACTTCTCTATGTAGCAGATAATCGCGTGATGACGACAGCACGTGGAATACGTCTGGATGCTTTGTCATTGGGTGCATCTTTGTCGAGCAGGGAAGCAGCATCATTGGTATAATGAGACGTTGTAACGTATAATTTCCACCTACTCTTTGGGATTTACCCAATCATTAGATTACTTTGTACATAATTTAATTCATAAACCACGTAATAAGCGTATTATAGAATAAGTAATTTTATAAATGCGAATATAAAATCTCGTTTTTCTTCCGATACTTAGAAAAATTTACAATGAAACCAAAAAAAAAAAGAACCTCGATCGCGAATTACTATTTAAGTACATTTTAACAACTGAAATGACTTTATTAAAAATTTTTTGCCATTGGCAATAATTTCGAGACTTAATTACCTCGAGTTTTTTTCCCTCCTCGAATTATAATTACTCGACCTCATGTTTATTGGCAGAAAATTTCAAATTTGATGCTATCTTTGTCGGTCTTTATAATTTAGGTCGCGTTACACGGCATATGATGTTTTTCCCCTCGACAAATTTGAATAAAATTTACTCGATTTACGAAACGGTGATTATTTTGGAATTAAGAACTCAGCGGATTTTAGTTTTTTTTTTTCACTCGCGAGTCCTTCGACGACGTAATTTTTCACTAATTATCGAATTGATAAAGCGTATAATACTTTGCATATATTTTACGCGGATTCGCTAAAAAGAAATTAACGTCGCGGAGTTCAAAGATGATGAAATTATTCGCGAATAACTTCATTATTTAAATTATTATCGTGTTCGCGAACCGTCGTACATAGTATTGGTATTATTTTACTTTTAACGAGTCGCTGATAAGCGTGTTTTGATGCGCATCCAGGATCCATTATGAATTGCGAACAAATTCCAACGTAGGAAGACGAGCGAACCGCCTTGAGACAGTGTCGTAAATTTCACGTAATAACCCGACGCGATGACAATTCCTAGCATTATTTTCCGGTGTCCGACTGATCGATGGAAATTTCTTTTTTGTTTTTTTTTTGGGGGGGGCAAGTGGGTGATACGACGCGACGATCTGATGACGTCACTGAGCGATCTTGAAGTTCGATTGCGGAAGTGATGCGTGAGTTGGATTTATTCAAGGTGTAAACTTGTTGGAGATTTGGCTTTTCTAAATTTGGTCACATGAGGTCTGCAATTTCAGAATTTTTTGTATCCATCGAGTCTGCCAGTTCTGAAAGACTTGATTCATCCATTGGTATACTTGTAGAGTACCGTGATCCCCATCCAGGACTTTTAATTGTCAGAATGACGTCTCTTGAACCATGGCTAGTTTTTTCGAGCTTTTTCTTGATGCCTCTTCATCCCTTTTCTTCAGACCAACCACCCCCAACGCAAAGAAAAACCTAATTAACCTTGCATTTTCTCAAATTACCATTTTCAACTACTCGACATGAGCAAGTTGTCTTGTTAACAGAACTTTAAAGAAATAAACCGAAATAATTTTTCTTACATATCACTTTCTGCAAATTTCTGTAATTCTGAATAAATCTGACGGAGGCGTTAACACATTTAATGCACGTCTTGTTCGTAGCTTTACGGAGCTTTTATTCGTTAATTTTATTGTTTCGCTAGTTTGAAGCTTTAAATTGCGAATGAAACGAAATTACATACTTGGGCTTCTAAAAGTCATAATCTGGTGCTAACGAGCGATGTTACTCTCATAATTCGAACATTTACGAAGCTCCAACTCTCATGAGGGATCTCACCAAATAAACTTTGTTAATGAAATTTCCAACTTACCCTCGAGTTTCTTTGGATTTGCCTCTACATGTCGTTGTTTTTTCCATTCCTGTCGCGAACCTGAAATCATGAAAATTAAGAAATTCAATTATAAAGGAATCAAGAACGTAAAAGGCTCGGGAATCAATTTAGAAAAAGAAATTACAACTTAGACATCAAAATGACCAGCATTCTACTGCCAAAATAAAGCTTCCAAATATTCGCTAACATCTGTAAGTACTCGTATATTAATAAGCTCTTTTTTGTCCACCCCTTTCATCCCTCCACCCACGACACACATGACGTCCTACAACGTCTACGAAGCATTTTCCTCATATCGACGTAACAACGTACGTTATACCGGGTAAAATAACTCCAAAGCTGACGCCATCTTTAACGTATACAAATTCGAAACACGTGCTAAGATTAATGAAAACAGCAAACGGTTACAGCCAAGGGACACAGCCATGTCTGAGCGCTTTTTCACACAGCACGTGCGCCATTTTCTCCATCTCGTAACCTGTTGGTAATTTGTAAGACTATTTTTTGGTTATTTCGACATCAACGTATTCGCATCCACACAGGGACGATAAATCAACGCGAGGAATAATTGAGACAAACATCGAACATTTTGCTAATTGAAATCGACGCTTTGTTGAGAATGCCGAAAAAGTACGGATTTTTAATTGCTTGGTTTTTCACTTCAAGTCGGTGTAAAGGCGTCGAATTAATTACGCGAGTTATTCGCGCTAGCTCGGTCATATTGTATAATTTGATTTCTGCATGATTGTGATTTCGTATTAATTGTCTAGTATCCGGAGTCCTTTACGGGGACGTTAAATTAAAACGACGGCGTTTTCAGCGACGTTGAAATATTCGTAATTAAAATGAAAAATATTCCAGTATTACATAAAATTCCTAGCCCGCCGGTGCGCCACGTCGCTCGTCTCCCGAAGCTCCTTCTACCGGCGTAATTTAAGGTCATGTTTACATGCTCGTCTCATTTTCCTGGATATAATTAAACCGCGTAATTACACCGTTTCTTTTAATAGAACCGCTGCGTGCGAGCTTCGCAGTCGTGTTAACATTGTCGTCGTCGCTTTTCCGTGTATAATATTTTGTCCCAGGTAATGGTACCATAGGTCTCGTATGCTCGAACACGTGTTATTTTTAAATTAAATTTATACAGAGGCGTTTTCCTTTCCGACGTTTCCCGCAGATTTTACGGCGTTTGGCGTTTAATGGTGATTTTTTTCGCGCATTTTGTTATACGTATATTGTCGAGGACGACAGTAGTGACGTCATCGTGCAACGAGTTTCCTCTTTTTGAGCAGAATTTCAAAGTGATTCAACGCGATTAAATATTCC
This sequence comes from Maconellicoccus hirsutus, assembly GCA_003261595.1. Taxonomy (NCBI): domain Eukaryota; kingdom Metazoa; phylum Arthropoda; class Insecta; order Hemiptera; family Pseudococcidae; genus Maconellicoccus; species Maconellicoccus hirsutus. Next base: position 66,253 of record QBDW01000982.1, read on the forward strand.
TCGAATTTAAAACAGATTTTCTACGCGGCTAATTATAAAAAATTCTTTCATCGCAAATGCAGCACGAAAGATGACAAATTCCAAGACATGATAAATCATAGATCTTGTCGTCAAGGGGGAAAACGAATTGAGTCAATTTCGCGGAAAATCACGTACATCCTATTTAATAATTTTTACATAAATTCTTGACCAAACAAAAAAATACCACGAATCGCGACAACATTTTTCATAACAAATACAAACCACATTTATGCATAACTTTTCGATGCAATTATAAAAAATATAACAATCGATATAGGTTAATCATATCACTACATTGATAAAACTTCCCAGAAACGTAAACCAACATAAGAATGTTTATCGTTGATAAAAAAAAAACAATATGCGTATTTCGCCAGAACACAAGTACATTGCGGTGTTATCGATAAATACAGCATCTCGTGTAAATGTCCTCTTTATCTGCAAAAATGGGATACGAGTTGAAAAAAATAAATTCCCGGTGTTCTCTCGCCTTTGACGTAAAATGCATCTCAAGCCGAGCGCATCGTTGCATTTACGTAGATTTCCCCGACGCAGGCGTTTTCGAAATTTTGCGGCGAATATGCGATACTATCGACTTCGTGTGATTTTGGCGCGTAACGAATGCGTGGTTTTAATTACACGTGAATGTTATGAAACACGTGCGCACACAGTGGACTTTTTTTTAACGATGGGAAACGAAGGCGATTTGATCGTTTACACTTGGATTGATACGGGTCTCGTGTGGTAATATTTTTTCTCAATTTTTTTATCCATTTTTTGTACTTTGACTTTCTTACGAAGTGATAATTTGAACAGCATCAATTTTCAAAATGTCTATAAAAATTTACAATACATCTAACACGTTGTTTATTGATTTTATGAAAAAAAAGTTAAAACAAAAGATGCTTCTTGAACCTTTTCCTGCAATTCAAGTTATTATAAAAATTCACTTCGGAGCAACCGTAGTCCCTCCAATTCGTAAAATATCTTTCTAAAAGCGAAAATTCGATTTTTACCAAAGTTACTCCATTTTGAAAACGCATAACACGTCATCTATCGATTAAATAAGAAAAAAGTTCAAATGAAAGTTGTACCTTGAAAAAATTACTATAATTTTAATTATTATGAAAATCCACCTTGGAGCAACTATTACGACCCTAAACCGGAAAATAGTTTTCGAAAACCACGATGATAAGATTTTTCTACATTACAACTTAAAAGCCGGATTATACAAGTTAGAACGTGAATTATCACGAGTCAAGTTCGTATAAGTACTCAAAATTCAATTTTTGATGTTCAAAGTCACATTTAAAAACTACTTCCCAGTGCTTTCTTGTATTTCCACAAAGAAGCTTTTAATTCCTCGCAAAGGGAAATTATTCCAACAAAAATTCCTACTACATATTTCAACCACGATAAAATTTTCATCTGTAATAACAGCACTGCTTAAAATTTAAATACCTTCTTTTAAAAACCAAACAAAAATTACTTCGATCGAGAAAAACCACCAACAAATCATCGTAAAATACCCGTAAATGAATTTTTCATTAACATCCAACGTCACGTTGTTTTTCGATATTCGCGAAGCAGCTTTTGAAATTTCCTGAAGGTTTTTCGTGAAAAGAAAGCCGCCATTTTGATTGCATCATTTATTCAACGACGTTTCCGCGAGATGCTGTTCTATACGCAAGACATACGAGTATGTTTTGACACCTTGTCTCACCCAAGAATATATTCGCTCGCATCTCGAACGCTTTTAATTTATTCAATTCATCGCGGTTTTTATTACCATCCTTGGTTTCGACATCAGCCTTAGATATGACGACGAACGAAAATTTCATACAAACGAATCGCCCGAAGGTGCTCAAAATCCGGGTATCGAATTGTACGCGAAGCCCTTCAACATCACTTTACACTTCAAAGGGGCGTAATTAAACTTAATGAAATTCATCAATGATACTTAATTCAAAACAAATCGATGACAACGACTAAACACCCAAAAATACGCAACGTTACGTCACCAAATGTAATTCAAATTACTGGGTTAACAGGTTGTTAATCCATTCGGGCTAAAATTACCTCCACCCCGTTGACTCCCACGTACACGAGGCTTTTTAAAACTTAATTAATAGTTATTTTCGAATTCGCCACGTTTCCAAGAACTCCTCGTTTCGTCGAAGTTCAACGGCGCGCGTGCGAAGATGCGTTCGTTTGGGTGTGACGACCGCGAGAGGACATTTCCCACGTCGTGCATTTCGTCAAATTGCAAAATTTTACGAAATCCAGGATTTCCCCGCGTTTCCTAAAGACGTCGTGATTCGACGAGTCCATTCGTCAATTTTTTCCTCGTTAATTCCACAGAAGCCTAATTGACGCGTGACGCTGAGAGGATTAAATGTGCGAATTTCTATACAAATTTAATTAATATTTTCTACTTTATATGAAATTTTATCTAATTCGAGTGCGCAAAACCAGTAAACAAAGATTTCTATCGAGTTTACGTCAATTTTCCTTTTTTTTTTCTCTTCACAATCCGGCGCAATTGACCTCGACCGTTAACAAGGAGTGGAATTAAGTCCCTCAACGACGCAAAACAATAATCTCCGGAGATTTTACATGGAAAAAAATTTCTTGGAAGGGCAACTTCTTACGTGGCGCAAGGTTTGTCAACTCTGGAAATTATTTTTCGCAATTTTCTCGCCGCGTGAAACGTTAATTGGCTGAAAAAAAATCAAATTAGGAAAAAAGCAGGATATTGTTAGAGTAAAAATAACACGACAAGTTATCGAGATGAAAAAAGAACTACGTTTTTTTCAAAATTTTGGTTGACAAAAAATTTAACGAAAACCTTTATACGACTTCACTCGTTATCATTTGATGTTGTTCGTTTTAAATTATTGAAATTATTTTTAAAACAGAGACGATGATATGGTTTTTATTACCTGTATCTTCGACACGTAGTTTCCGCCGCCCTCCCCTCCCGTAGTATTAAAATTTCAAATTTAACCACCCAACCATGTTTTCGAACATACCCGAACATACCCGAACGGGACTTGGAAAAAAACAGCATATGAACGTGGAGGTCAGACTAGACACACTACACACTAATAACCAGTGTTACCAACTATGATTTCTCAATGAAACACAAATTTCACATCTTTTACGATTGAAATTCGCAGCATATTTTTCGGCAACCTTGAACAATGGCCAAAACCGCGCAATAAATTGGAAAAATTCGTGGAACGCCATTCCGAGAAATCTTCCATTGCATAATTTCACTCGCTAAATCTCTCATATCCGCAGCGAAAAAAACCAAAATACAAATGAGCCGGTTTATCCACGCCCACTGCAACATTGTGAGCCGTGATCCATATGCATAAAAAATTCTCATAACAAGAAGGAATTTTCCGCTGCGTACTTCGAACGGAATTCATCCGCGGGCTCGGTAATTAAAGAAAAATCGCAAAAATCCACATCCTCTTCTATCAATTATAATTATAAATTGCTCATTTGAACCGAGTACTTCTAAAATACGTCACAAATCGAAAAAAATCAAAGGTGATGCTTATCCTACACCCAGCCACGTTTTTCTGAAAACCATCAAAATACCTTTTTATAACCTCTTGCAACAAATCAAACTCTTTATCTTCGTTACGTAGCGTACGCCGTGGTAAATTCACAATTGTTAAATTCGTATCAAGGGAATTTTCCGTTTCGCGATTTAATTTCACGTTTAATCGTCAAGAGTTGTAATTAACAATTCGGGAAAAATTCACTCTTACTGATTACTGAATTTTCTAGAACTTCGAGAACTTCAAAAGGGAGCACTAAATGGAAAAAAATTACATAATCGATAGGAAATACCTCGATTTATAATTTGTCATTACGTAATTTCCTCGGTAAGACTTGGTTAATGAGAAAATCGTGAAAATCCATGGACCAGGTTCCTACATCGTAAAATACGTACTTTCGAATCAAATTCTCATTAACTAATTTCATCGCGAATTTACGTAAATTTACGTAATAATTTAATCCCCATGATGTCGATAATTAGATCACCGTAAGATCAAATCGATCTAAAAGCTCTAACCTTGAAATAACATCTACGTTTTACCTCATCAATTAAGTTCTAACATGAAGTAAAAAAAATGACAGCATGATTTACCTATTTCTCCATCTTATGAACCTATAATTACACGTGAAACTACGTAAGCTTCAAATACGAAAAATCCAACGGAATCTGCGAACGACATCTGGACGCGCATACGACATACGAAAAAATTTCCAACAATTTTCAAAACCTCGGTAACAACATTTAATTAGGAATTATTCTTTTGTTATTCGTCCATTACAGGCAATGTTACTTAAGGGTCGATAATTACACATTTCTCGTAATTACATAGTGTCGAGTATACGTGCGTCAAGTTTGTGAAAAAAGCTCAATACAAAACGCAGTATTACGTATCGCATACGGAAAATTATCGAGAAAAATAACGTTTACGCGCTTAAATTTTCATTACAATGCAATTGAACGGTAGAAGGGCGGTTGATTACTTCGACGTCCTTCTTTCCAGCCGGTAAATTACACCCGATTACGATATACACCAGATATAGAAAAAATTCGGCATAACAAACGCCATCGCCATCGTTTTACCGCAACGGTAAACATGGTCGTGAGCGCCTCGTAAACAATAATCATAACGGAAGAAACAGAAAAACCCGAGACCACAAAAAAGCCAAACAAATTCGCAGGAAGTTCAGTACTAATCCAACCGGATTCCGCGACTGGTCTCAGTAAACCTCGACCTTTGCTGATTTAACGTTTTCAATTGTGATATCGTTTTTTGTGAAGTGTAACCATGTTCTCGATCCTTGGCCATTTGTCTTTAACCAATCGAAATAATAATAATATCAATGGTTCGTAAATTAATCGATAATGATGCGATTATTTTTATAAATTTAATCGTTGATTTTTTTTTTCGTGTCATGAACTCGATGGGTCAAGATGATCGTAATCACGTGTTTTATTTCTGTGTTCGCAGGTGTTTTGCTGACCATGTTCATTGGTTTACTGGCCATTTCGCTAGGCACGTTATTGATGGTATTTAGCCCATACGACATTGTTTTTCCAATGGTGAGTACACGGCTGAAAAGTCTTTGATATTTTAACATTTCTTTATCGTATCGCTCACGCAGCATCTTTCCCTTCCGTTCTCGCGCTCTCTTTAATCTTCGTAACAAGGGCGCCCAACATTATGTTTCGTTTTAAAATTCAAGGCGAATACGATTTTTTGACCAAGTTCCCAGAAGCTTCACACGGCAAAGATAGCCTTATATTTTTGGAACGACGTAATTAAAAAAGAGCTTAATTACCTATTAAAATGTATTTATTGTATACGATAAAACACCGGCGTAATTTCGTTTGTTGAATATCAAATCGGAAGTTAAATTTTTAGCTTAGGATAAGCATCCAAGGTAAGAAATACCCGGTGATTTTTTACTCTCTCAACACGTCGTAAAAAAATAATCGTTTTTCGGTAAATACGCGTATATTGGAAGAAGATAAAAGGTTAAACCGACAAAAAAAATAGGAAATAGCTACGACGATTAATGGCGCCAATTAACCTCATAGTGAAAATATCCGTAAAAATTCGTCAGTTCGGAAATCGTCGTAAAGAAGCGATAAAACTAAGATTTTTTTTCGTGTTTTCACGTGTCCGATTTACGACGTTCATTACAACGTACTTGATCGAATTTCCGAATTTTTTCCTTGATCCTTTCACGTCGTCGTGGTTCGTTTGATCGTTATTTAATTAAGAAGATAAAATACCTGATTTTAGGTCATTTCGAAAAATCTGTATTTTGTAATTCGTTTAAAGTGCGACGAAAGCTTTGAAATTTTTGGGAAAAAGGGACCTCGAGAAAGCAATAATAATCCTTATCTTTGACCCTGACTTAGTTGGAAAATTCGTTGTGCATTTTTGTAAACAAAAAACATGCGATGTTTTGATGTTTTCGGATTAATGCATTTTTATCGAGCAATGCTCGAATGCGTTGCTTTCGAGACTACCAATTAGACGTGTTTTTTGAACATTTTGCACTCTAAGTGCAGTTTAGGCTTGTTTTTGTTTTTGTTTATTTAAAATCGCGAATGCAAAATCAAAATATTTTCTGAAATCGATATAATTATTACTGTTACGATGGAATAACGGGTTTTCGCAACAATAGGACACTTGGTCCGAAGAGTTTATTTTTCGAGTTGTTTTCCCGATTCCGCGACTCTTTCTTCCCTCCTTTCCTCTCTTCGTTGTTTTTCTACACACGTCCAAATAGTACCAGTGCCAGGGTTGTTCTTCGAAGGGGAATTTTTGATTCTCTTCCCTCAAAAATGATACTTTTTTCGTTCTTGTTTCATTTTTTTATTTCAATTTTCGTCTTTAATTTTCAAAAAGTTGCGAGTTATTGGTTCTGGCAACACTGTAATTTTATTTTTCCACGAATTCACAAGTAATTTTGGATACGAATAAATTGATCTTTGAATTAAATAAATTTAAATTGAAAACAAAAATTAATTTCGCGTTTTTGAATTTTCAAATCAAATCAAATAAGGTTAATTTCTTCAAACACCCATCATCAAAAAGGTCTATAGCTTCTGAGGTTACTAATAACAAAGAACAATATATGCAACTGCAACGAATAGGAACAATAACAACAAAATAAACAAAAATAAATATTAAAAAATTAGCAAACAGTGGATTTTGATTTTTTGATTTTTTTAGTCTTTTTTTTTGAACATACAACTTCTCTCATACTGAAAACTTCCTTTCAAAAAAAATGACCAACTGAAGTTCACGTTTTGGAAAATCTGTCTATAAAGCAACAGCCTTTTGAGCACTCACCCATTCGCAAACTTGGTCAAACTCCGTAGTACAACTTTAGAAAACCTCACATCAAAGCATCCGAAGGGTTCACGCTGTATAATCATCTCGTACAATCTGTAAATCTTACAAACCATCTATTACGGTTATTACCACACTAAATAAGTTATTCGAGGCTCGAATTATGAACTACCTTTAGGAATGTTTACATTCACGACATGTATTACATAACTAGAGGGTCGGAATTGGGAGGTGACACCACGGGAGACGTCGTTTTTAACGTAGTCACGTGGGCGAATCTGAACCGGCGGCGATATCGTTTATTTTTAGCCTTTAAAATCCTAATATCGACGGTTTATATTTTATTCGGATGTTTATTAGATTAAATTTTAATTAAATCGAGGGTCTTGGTTGCTTCCTGACCAAGTGACGCGATCTTAAGAATTCTTCTGTGGCTCTGGCCATTAAATTTTTTTCACGGTTGCATTTTCCACGAATCTTACAAGTTCAAGGTTTTCTGCAACATTATTTAAGAAAAAAAACAACCGACTAAAAATGGCGATTAAAAGCTTCGACATATTGAAATCACCGCGACGGAGTATTTATTTTTATCAAATAGCATAATTTATTTCTGCGGTACCGAATTCACTCCAAGTTATCAACTAGGATACGGATATCGAGACCAGTTTTCCATTACGAGTTGCTCATTTGATCGTAAATTAACCAGTCTTCTTTTTATCGCAAGACAAATGACGTAATATGTACTTATTATTTTCATCTTTCAAAAAAAAAACGCAAAAAGCAAAACCGTATCCTTGAGTTTATATTTTCTCACCTCGACCACAAGCTGCGGTAATTTATTCGGAGCGTCCGAGCGACAAAAGCCTTACCAAACCTCGAAGTTTCGCCTATGATTGATGCTGCAAAAGCCACCTGAAAAATATCCCCCGGGTACGCACAAGTTCGATGAAAAATCAACCCTAAAGTTGGAAAGCACTGGCCATCTCTACGGTTCATTAATAATTCAACGTACCACTTCGCTCTTTCGTCGTGGAAAAAAAAACGCTAAAAACACAAAAAACCTTCAATCTCCGACGTGAAATCTCATCGCTAAATGCTCTCGCTATATTAATTAAATTATACTTTTCAAAAGACTCGTTATATTTGTAAATGTATTACGGTGAAAAATTCATTCGAGTAATTAAGCCGAATAATTATCGATGCTTTTTTTCGTCTACGTGACGTGTCCCGAATCTCTGGAAACCGAAAAATCCATTTACTGAAAATTCAACCAACATATCCCGGAAACTAATCTCGAATAAATAAACTCGACCAGACGATGTTCGTGCGTCGCGTGATTTTTTCGTGTACAACGATAAAATATTTTCAAGTACAACGAACTTATCGTGGAAATTTTTCCATTTGTAGAAAACCACGTTTACCGATGGCGCTGAAGGTTTCGAGATGTGGCGTAAACCTCCGGTCGAAGTATACCTTAAAGTTTACCTTTATAATATTACCAACAAGGATGCGTTTATGCGCGGAGACGATGACAAAATCAAGGTATCCGAAGTTGGACCGTACGTTTACAGGTGAGTTTGACTTTTCCGATATTAATTAACTTTTCCGGCGTTCGGTTAATTTAAGCGATACGAGAAGTTAAGGAGCATGTGAAAAAAGAAGGCTTCCGGATTGTACTCCGGAGACGTGATTAATGCCGAGGAACGGTCTTTAGCATATTTCCACGTCACCTTGGGGAACAGATTAGGTGAATTGTGTACCCTATCTAAATTTTCACTTCGATATAATACTGGGGAAGTCTTGGAAATATTTTTCAAACTCCGTTTTGACGTTTTATTTACCACGGAATACTCAATTTTTTGAAAATTTATTTTATACAGATTTATAGAACGGAAAGGGACGGGGGTGGGGTCCAAAATTAATTCATGAAATTTGATCGTAACGTTAATAAATATTATTTTCGTTCGTTTTTTCATCACCTTATTATTTTTCGAAATCAATTTATGAAATTAAATTATAATATTAATAAATAATATTTTCGAGCATATTTCTTGCGTTGAAAATAATTAAATTTAATTTACTAATATTCACCTCTATTTAACTTGATTATTAATTAATTAAAATTCGAAATTTCATACAAAAAATAAGTATTTAGTTGGTTGTACCGAGTTCATAATCTACTTTTAGCTTCGCAATCAAAGCAACACTGCGTCTAAATCCCCCCTCCCCTCACCTAGTATATACATACCATAGTTATCTAGTCAGTTGTTTGCTTACCGTCGCGCAGTAAAGACGTGTTTTCTAACGTTGCACGATTCATAAAAACTACCCCCTCCTCTTGTTTCTCCCACTCCGCTACTTTCTTCGGGATGATATTAGTTTAGTCGATCTTAAGTCATGTGAAAACATGTTTTCAAACGTTATCTGCCCTTGTTAGGTAAATTTCGGTGATTACCCTTCCTCCCTCTCCTTCACCTTTCCTCACATCACGCGTGATGATGAGTTGGCAAATATTTCCACACGGTTATTAAAAACTACAACAAAATTCTCCCCAACATATTCACTTCTTTCGTGAACAAATCGATTAAACGAACCGTGAATTTGTTTTTCCGCTGTAAAACGCCGAAAAAAAACTCTAATCTACTTCGAGGTCGTTACTCTGTTCGATATAATTATTCGAGAATAAATTCGTACCTAAATTTCTACAAAAAACCCAATCACATCGTAATAAATCGCACCATGAGAAATAAATCTCACGCGTTGAAAATTCACCTAAAACTAGGTAACCTTGCGTCGAGCCTACGTTCCTCGAAGTGTGTATTTTCGATAATCGTATTTCCTGGTTTAACGATACTGTGTTGTTTTTGTAAGTATTTCCAACGGGAAAAATTCAACGCACCTCTTAGTCTCCGGTTACATGGCGCCGAAAGTGCAAAAATCCGATAAAATATTCGTCACCGAAGAAAACGGCTTATTCCTTCGGGAATCCTCGCCATCATTAAACAGCGAGATTTTCGCGACTATCAATCTAAATTTAACGCAAATCGGTACGGTTTGTGGTTCGGTTGAAAGGAACAGTCGCAAAAAATCCATCGCCGAGATGCGATTCGTCGCGAGAAAGTTTAATAGGCGTTTGGGAAAGTTTAATAGGTTACGCGTGGTCGACGAAATGGTGGAAATTCGACGCTAACACTTCGAAACGGGTGAAAACGGATTTTTGGAGTTTCAATTTAAATTCTCCGAAGGAGCTTTTTCAGTTTTTCAACATTGATTCGCGTTCAGATAACGAGGTTCTTCATCTCGGTCATTTTTCTCTAATTCTTTCCCCTCTTGCTTCCCTAAACCGTAAAGGTCAACTTGGCGACCTTCGTGATATGCGTGTGGAAGAGAGACAGATACACTTGGCGTTTATAATCAACGATATCGTGTCGTCCGCGCACCAAATAATTAAAACAACTCCCATCGAAGGAATTAATATTTCTACGAGTTACCCAACGACCTTATCTCAAAACAATATGTAATGTGAAAGAATGTAATATTTAATCACCGCTCCTTACGCGGTTTAAAATCAATACACCACGGATAAGGTGACCAGAAGGGAGTCTGCAGCCAGTCGAATACAAATACGGAGAAAAAAACCGTCATACATGTCGAATCCGGCGTTGCTAGCGCCAGCGCGAAATTTCAAAGTGAAATGAGCCAACGCGAAAGCTCACTGATTCGCAACATCGATGGCGATGGTGGTTAACTCGCACCGGGAAATTTATTATCGGCGTGTAAAACGCCTTAAAAGCTCGTTCGAGTATCCAATCGGCCGTAAATTTCGCCAAGGACGAGTTCGCCTTCGTAAATAAAAACGTTACTCGGTCGTACATCGGAGCACGCTACTAGTCTTGTATCCCCCTTACCTGCCTCCAGCGGTCAATGGCGAAGAAAATCTTGCGAAAAACAAACACTACGAGCTTTTAATTTCCCACATAGATAAAAACCTACCATTTATGCCAACACGTTGTAACTTCGCGATTCTTGAACATCCTTTTAAACCCTATCTCAGATCCTTGGGTTAAATTCGCTCAAGATACACGTCGCAGAGGTTTCTCTCACAAGACTTCCTAGCACATCCGCGAACCAGCTTGCGAAATTACTAATTTAGTACAGGCGGTTAACACCGAAAAATGACGAAATCCTTTTTTTTTTGAACACAGGACCGCGTATGGTTTTTATTGTAGTATGGTCCAAAAGAAAATTTCTGACAAGGGTAGCCAAAAAAAACCTCCCATAGGGGGGGAGGAGGAGACTTCCAAAAAAGGG